>RYYW01001018.1:0-12041 GCA_013621005.1 Aeschynomene evenia | reverse complement strand
TTTATAGGGTCATGGTATTTATGATATGATGTCGATGATGTGATGATGAATTGATGAATTACTTAGGCTGTGATTGTGAATGATATGTGCCACTAACAGCGTTAAATAAGATAAAATTTGAATGAATTAAGAGATGGTAAAACGACCTGAGGAGGGGCATAACTCGCGGGGTCGTAAATGGGAAACCTGATGAGGGGCATAGCTCGCGGGGTTTCCCAGTATGGTGCCTGATGAGGGGCATAGCTCGCGGGACATCCATACTTCCTATGAACATGAGTCGGGGCCGAGCTCCAGGTGTTCATAGGTTAAAAGCTACCAAGATAAAGAGACTGTATAAGAACGTTTGAGTTATATATCTGCTGTGTTGGTTTATATTATGCTTGTTAGTTTATGTTATATCTGCATACACTGCTTATAACCTGTTTATTCACTGAGCGTATGACTCACCCATTCATACAACATGTTTTCAGATCAAGGTGCAGATCAAGGGACGAGTTTATCCGTTCCTCCGGGTTCTTAGATTGGTGAGCCTCATGTGTTAGAGGCATTATGCAGTTTATTCTTAGTGTATGCTCCTTATGTTACAGACAGGATTTCCTTGGACTAGGATAGTGTTATGGATGTTGTGTAAGTCTATGTAAGACTTATTGTGTTGTGTTGATGTCGTTAGACTTATTTATGGACATGTATGACATATATATTAGATGTAGGGATTGTGTATGATGATTTATGGATTAAGTTGAATGTTATGACCAGATTATATGTATGGATATTATGTATGAATGTATGTTGGTGTAGTTGTGGTTGTTGTTGTTTAGCTGGGTTGTCGTGTGGATTACAGGTTAAGGCTGACGTGGGGCTCGGTGTCCCATGTGCCGGTCACGATCCGAATTGGTCGTGACATTATACTAAAATCATACATAGTGAGATAAAATAACTTTAAGGCAATAAAACACAAGAACCATGTGCAAAATAAATAAGTTTAAGATTATTTAACTAAATTATTTATTTAGATGGAGGTGAGATAATACCTAGTTCATTTATGATGAAATAGAATTGATCCTTTGGAAGTGGTTTAGTGAAGATGTAAGCAAGTTATTTAGAGGTATTCACAAAATCCAAGACACAATCTCCTTTTTGGACATGATCTCTAATGAAATGATATCTTGTCTCAATGTGTTTGGTTCTAGAATGAAGAACATGATTTTTAGAGAGATTGATAGCACTAGTATTATCACATTTAATGGGAATTCGGGATAACTTGACTCCATATTCTAGTAGTTGTTGCTTCATCTATAAGATTTGAGTGCAACAGCTTCCTGCAGCCACATATTCGGCCTCAACAGTAGATAGAGCCACACTATTTTGTTTCTTACTATACCAAGACTCTAATGCACTTCCCAAAATATAACATGTACCACTAGTGCTCCTGTGATCCGTTTTGCATCCATCAAAATCGGAATCAGAATAACCTATTAAACAACAAGAGGCACATTTTTTATACCACAAACCAAGATTTATAGAACCTTTGAGATATCTCACCATCCTTTTAGTTCTAGTTAGATGAGATTCGTTAGGAATGACTTGATATCTTGAACACATGCAAACATTAATGAACATAATATCAGGCCTACTTGCAGTTAAATATAAAAGGGATCCAATCATACCTCGATATATGGTTATGTCTATTGATTTTCCATCTTTATCCTTATCAAGATAACAAAGGTTCTCATTGGTGTTGCAATATCCTTTGCTTGATCCATTCCAAAGCACTTTAACAACTCCTTGCAATACTTTGATTGATGAATGAAGATACCATCTTTAAGTTGGAGAACTTGTAGCCCAAGGAAATAATTTAATTCTCCCATCATTGACATCTCAAATTCACTTTGCATTATGTTAGAAAAATCTCCACATAAAGATTCGTTAGTAGCACCAAAGATAATATCATCAACATAAATTTGAACAATAAGAAGAATATCACCCCCATTTTGTTTATGAAAATGTAACACCCACTACTGGAGAGTGTCTGCCCGAAGGGCTCTATCCCTACGACACACGCTACTAAAGCATAACATAAAGACTAAACATAATATCATATTGGTCCATAGCATAAATAATATGATATAAATTTGAATAAATAACTATATAATATCTGAATGAATACTACAAATCATCTAAAACATAAATACCGGTCTGTATATTGTATCATAACTCTAATAAAGGAATCATGCCTCTAAAGTCTGGAGCAAAACTACTACATAGATCTGTCTGTAAAAGTATAAACTAAACATAAACTTCTATCAAATGACTAGACTCCACGGAAGATGCAGAGCTCACCAAAAAGCAACTGCAACATGACCTCTACTGGATCAATGGTCCCTCGTCTGCGTCCTGATCATACTCTAAAACAAAAGCTGTGGTGGAATGAGTCGCAAGCTCAGTAATGGGGTATCATGCATGTCATGCAACACATATAATATGTTATCAAACACACAAACGTTGTCCTATCTACATAGCGACGCTTCTCTAACTACGGATGTGACCGTTGGAGGTATCCGCACTCGAGCCCCCATGCTAACACTGAATCTGTATCTGTTTGACGGAACACGAGCCGCACTGCTATATCTGTTATTTGGACCTCTGCAATCACTCGGGTGAGGCCAGTCATGGACTGAATAATATGACGGAACACGAGCCACCCTAGTATAACTGCGATCTGGACCCCGCTACCACTCGGGTGAGGCAGTCGTAATCTAAGTCTGCATATGACGGAACACGAGTCGTCCTGTTGATCTCATCTGTCTCATACTATATCTGGAGTGGGACTCGAGGCGTTGCATGGTAGAATGTCACTGCTAAACTCAACCAGAGCTACATC
Organism: Aeschynomene evenia; assembly: GCA_013621005.1. Lineage (NCBI taxonomy): Eukaryota > Viridiplantae > Streptophyta > Magnoliopsida > Fabales > Fabaceae > Aeschynomene > Aeschynomene evenia. The sequence goes on along the minus strand of RYYW01001018.1, from coordinate 9,160 downwards.
CGGGCTATAGCGTAAATACATACTACGACAGTGTCGCAGACTACGTAAACAATCACCAAACAATTCTACAATCATTCTACTAATAACACACACACTATCATACTTGGTCGTGTATCATGTGATTCTATCATATTTTACTACATAGCATATCACAGCATAAATCATTCAAGCACATAGAGATAATCATAACACATACATAACGTAATTACAAGGGATGTCAAACTTATCTAACTAATCCTAGCATGTTATCTTATTAAGGCATATTATCTATTAAGGCGTTATATCTACTAAGACATGTTATCTATCTAAGGCATATTATCTATCTAAGAATGTTATCTATCTAAACATATAATCTACCTAAGCATATTATCTACTAAGCATGTTATCCACCTAAACATGTTATCTACCTAAACATATAAACATAACCATAAACAAAAGAAACATAAATGCTACTATGTGGCAGCACATGGCACATCCACCCTAAAACCTCCACTCACCTGGAAAGATGTGAGACTGGGAAGCACCATTAGATCCAGCTCCAATTATCGACACCGCGTTTGCACTTGGCGTGCAAAGACCAATCAGAACCGCATAAAGAAAACGAAAAACTTTGAACTAGGCTGCATGCTGCACCGTCGCTAGTGAGCTACACCTACTCGCTAGTGATGGCCTGCTCGCCAGCAAGCTCTCCTTGCTCGCTAGCGACCAGCACGCTGATAGGGGCAAAAATGTATTTTCATTCACCATCGGGAACTTGCTTACACCGAGATATCCCCAGGTGTCAGACCCACACTACACTATAGTTCCTCTTAAAAGAGTAAGAATGCCCAAAGCACTGCTCCCATAAGGCGAGAGTATGAGGTGTGAAGAAAAAGCTATACTGACAGGTCATATATATAGGGGGAGGGGGAAAAGCTAACTCACTACTATGAGCGATGTGGGACTCGCTCCAGTCGCTAGAGAGGATATGCATGCTCGTTAGCGAGAACCTCGCTGGAAGCAAGACTAAGACGCGTTATGATACAGTATACAGACCGGTACTAAGACGCGTTCTGACGCGTCCTTCCGGGTCCTAACTAGGTCCTTCCTAAGGGATACTGTGATACAGGGTATCACAATCTCCCCTCCTTTTAAGAATTTGGTCCACAAGTTCCATCTGAACGTAAAGCTGACATACATATAACTGCTACTATGGATCAACAAGGCTAGAACTTCACAATCCTTAACCAAAACGTTACTTGTGAGATTGGGGTTGGTTGTTTGAGCTTCCTGACGTGTAAGCGCAAAGAGACGAGACTATCCTCCATTGCCAGGTTCCCTACTATTTGATCTCCCACCGCCACCACCTCTACTAGAAGGTGCGAACGATCCTTCCTTGATCTAAACTGACTGTACTTCGTGTGCGGCTACCTAAACTGACCCCTCACTAGGTCCTGGTTGAAGAAGAGGGCACTCCTTGATCCCATGACTCTCCTGACCATAATTATAACATCCTATGGTCCCTCTGTGACATTTTCCTGAATAAATCTTCCCGCAAGTCTGGCACCGGGGATAAGACGATACCGAACCTCCAAGGTACTATGTGACTCAGTCTATTGACTCCCTCTGCTCTGACCTTGAGAAATCGAAGGGCGTGCCGGGTGGGTACTGAGAAGGTGGCCCTAACCGGCTGGTACCCCTAAGACTGTTGTTGCTGCTGACTGTGGGTTGGGGCTACTCCGCTTAAGAGGAACCCATCTGCTTCACCTTCTTCAGCATTTCCCTTCTGGCATGGGCATCCATAGTTGTTGTCTCAACTTCAAGGGCTGCATTCACTACCGCTGCGTACCTCTCTAACGTCAGAAAACTCGCCTGGCTGAATCTGTACTAGCTAGGGAGGTCCTGAATGAAACGCTTCACCCTCTCGTTTGGGGGATTTTGACATTCAAATTAAAAACAAATTCAATTAGGACTTATATCAAATAGGTAGAACACACTAGCTTAAGGAATTCAGATTGTAATGTTCAAATCATTGATTCATTAATCTTTCATAAATTCTTTCAAGATTTCCAGATCTAGATTAAAACCTCAATCAATATATGATTTTATTCATGAAAACCTGCATGGATTCTTATCAACATCTTGAATCAATTCTGAAATCTCAAAAACTGAATTGAAGATGTTGAGATTAAAGCACAATTTCAATTTAGCTAAATCAAACCTCTAGATTTAGGAGTTCTCTCAACTCTAAAGTATCAATTAATAATTCAGAAATCTCTAGAATTATGAATTGAACTCATAACTCAATAAATCAGAAAACCTTCATGATTGATTGTTATGGAAAATAGGAGAGAGAAATTGGAATTCAAGATAGAATTATGAAAGAAATACCTCTAGAATTTCATTGCAAAATATCAATGTTCATTACAACCCTTCATCCCCAAGCTAGCTAGGGATTTAGTTCCTCATGAACATGTCAAAAACTAAGAGGAGAGGAGGAGAGAAAAACAAAAAAGAGAAATAATGCTTGAGAGAAAAGTAATGTAAATCCTAAATCTTAAAATCTGAAAATGTAAAAATGATTCAAAAGTTCTCCCTCCAATCTGAGTTGGGCTTTATATAGACATAAAAAAGAGGTAAAATGACTAAAAATTCGATGTACTAAACTATTACAAACATATGAGGCAAGGGTAATTTAGACATTTGTGCAAAATGCTACAACTAAGATATCTCAGCAATTCTGGAGCTTCTATCTGTGATATTGTAGCCACAACTTTAATGAACTGTTTTGACCTCGAGCTCTGAAGAAAAGTTGTGGTTCTTCCTCTTAGCTTTCCACAACCACAAAAATCATGAAATTCCAGCAAGTGTAGCTCGATATTGCCAAATGACTGACTGCTGCTCCAGAGTGCTGTCACAGACTGCTGTCACAGACTGCTGCAGTACTTTGAGTCAAATTCTGAGCTCCTCAGTGACTTCAATGGATTTCAATCTCTAAAGATGAAATGTATCCTTGTGTCTTAGCTTTACAAATCCGTTGAAATCAGGTGATTCCAACCTCTGTAACTCCAGTTCTGACCTCTGCAACACTGACGGCTCAGGAAATCTACTGTAGAATTCTGCAGCATAGATACTCTAACTTGAAGCTTGCTTATGAAGTCCTTAAGCTCTGAATTAGCTTTGGTGCTTTGTTTCTTGGATTTCCAGCAAGACAAAGAACACAAAATTCCAATTTCTAGAATTCAAGTTATGAGGCAATTACAGAACAGTGCCAGAAAGTATAAAATGCTGGAAAAATGCACAAAGTTTCGAATTAAGTTCCACATGCCAAATATGATGTAAAAGTAGTAAATTAAGCTCAAGAGTGGTCAAATAGAATGCATGCAAAGGGATTAGTCAACACAAATTATGCTCTATCAATGATCCAGTATTCAAAGACAATGTCATCAACAAATAGATCATGGATGTATGATAGGTTGCACCCGAATATGGGGAATTAAGCCGAAATTCTATGCTGGAGTTGAAGAGTTTGTAGTTTTTGCTTCTAGATCTGAACAATATAGGTATGGGGAAAAGTTAAGTTTCCATGTGCCAAGTGTGTTTGTAGATTTTTCTATGATTTTGACACGATTAGGGTTCATCTGTACAAGAAAGGATTTATGGATAATTATTATGTATGGACAATCCATGGGGAAGTAGAGTCAAGAGAGGGTCAGTTTGGCGGAGCTAGTTCAACTGGGTTTGATGATGAACAATATGGGGACCGTAATTTCAAGTCGGGTGCTAATCCTGAATGTTTATGAAGAAATTATCCATGATGCCGTTGGAGGTCAACATTATCAAAATTATAATGAACCCGGAGAGGAGGAACCAAATCCTGAGGCTCAAAGTTTTTTTCTTTGTTAGGTTATGCGAATACACCCATTTGCGAGTGTTTTGTGCATTCTGATGTTGTCTATCAAGTTAGAGGCAAACCAGAGTCAAAATTCGTTTGACCAATGGACAACTTTAATGAGTGAGGTTAGTCCACAGCCCGAGTCCATTCCCAAGGACTATTATCAGGCGAAGAACTTAGTTTCAAAATTGGGCTTAAAATCTAAGAAAATTGATTGTTGCATGAATTGTTGCATGTTTTACTACAAAGACGATATTGAATTATTGCATGTAAATCTTGTCAGATCCTTAGATTCTAACCTAAAAGAGTGGGAAATGAGAGGTATAACAATATTCCCAACAAAAGGATGCACTATTTGCCTCTAATTCCTAGGTTAAAACACTTGTATGCCTCTATGAGCTTTGCTCCTCATGTAACACTCCGATTTTCATTAAGTCTTAATCGAGGGAATTAAGGGTAATTGACCTTGGTTATTAATCAAGTTTGGGTGGATAAGTTTCTTCTAGTAGATCATGACATGTTATGTGATCTAAGTTGTGTTATATACGTGTTTAATGTATGTTTATGTGATTTGTGTATTTATCATGTGCTATGTGACTTATGTGTTTGTATATGTGTATTCATTGTATTCTATGTGTTTTATGTGCCCAAGTATGTGTTTGTATGATGTTTAAAGGTTAGAAGGATATATGGATGTAATAGCACGGGTTGTGACGTTTTAGAAGTGTTTTGGGCTTTTTCACAGCCCAGTAATCGATTACCACGGGTGGTAATCGATTACAGCATGTGTTCAGCAAGTGTAATCGATTACAAAGTTGACGTAATCGATTACGACGTGCGTAAAGTGCATTTTTAGTGCGTTTAAGTGACGTACGGGCCCCACGGTGACTCTAACACGCGTTTAACCTAGCCACCACGTGAGTAAACTGTGCAGCCTTCATTACGTCAGAAACAATCTCTCTCTCCATTCTTGAGCCTCCATAGCTTCTCTCTCAAGAGCACAGCCAAAGCCATTAAGAAATACCCAATACTCACCCAATCAGAAACCGACCACATATTATTAATCCTCATACCAAAATACACACAACCATCCTTTTCTTCACCAAGTGTCACCATCGTCACCGGACCGCTCGTGGGCTAGAGAGAGTGTGTTCGCGGACATCGAGTTAGGATTTGCCTTTACGGTTTTGCTATTGTCTTAAGAGAGGGGTTTAGGCATTCTAAATGTTGAATCGTGTATGATGATGATAATTTTGATGAAATTGATGTTTGTTGTTTCTCATTAGGTTCATGAAAGGGGTCAATTGTACCGATTGGTTTTGAAATTAAAAGTGTTTTCACCGTTTAAAAAGTGTTTTAAATTGTATTTTTATGATTGATTTTCGTATGACTTTGTTTTCTAATGATTGGGACGATTCTATGTTATTATTTTGGCCATTGGCTATGAAAAATCATATTTTGGAACTCTAGAATCGTGTTTTACGATGTTGTAATCGATTACCACGAGTTCGTAATCGATTACAGCAAGTGAATTTCCAATCGTCAGAAAATGCGTGCTCTCTATTAATCGATTTATAGAGACCAGTAATCGATTATAGTAATCGATTACCATCCTGTGGTAATCGATTATAGCACCACTGTTGTGTGAAAATGAACTGTTTTGACCCTTATGCACCCTAATATGTTTTACGACTTGTATGAATGATATGTATGAACTTCCCATAGATTATATGTGATATTATATGATTGTGAATGATTATATGATATATGATGATTTATTAAATGATATGATATGTAAAGATTAATGTGCAAAGTGAAAGAAAGTTAAGACACACATAGTAGCCTCTCCGTTGTGATGAACGTTACAGGGGGTTGGCATCCTCGGTTGTAACGACTCACCGACGGAAGGTGAATTACCCCTCTACCCATATGTATAGGATGAGCTAATACCTAGGGTCGGCGATGCGGAGGTTAAAGGAGGGTGGGCAGGCCAAAACAAATAAATGATCCACATGCACCAAAATGGCGTGCTCTAAAATAAGATGGATCCACATGCATAGTAAGTATGCTTAAAAGACTCAAGATAATTAAGCAAAGTTATGAGTTACATGTTACAGAAAAAGAAATATTATCTTACTGTTATGTTTGTATGTATGGTAGTCGAGCACTTAGCACACCACACTTTTGATTATATGTCATTATGTGTGTCATTTAAAGGAACGTGACGCACTTAGGTAGTCGGACCGGGACAAGATCATTTCAGAACTTATAACTGAACTGAATTCATTCATGCTCATTTATTTTCTTTAAAACCCGGAACGGCTCCCCTATTGAGTTACTTTCAGGTACTCACCCCACGCTATTTCAACCTTTTTAGATGATGTGTATCAGCAGGATGATGGAGCGAGCTTGGAGCCCGCACAGCCTTAGACTAGACCTTATTTCATATTGTAGACCATGTCATTTGAGTTATTTCTTTTATGGATTATATGTCTCTGATTTATTGTTTTATTTCCGTTTATCTTTCCTAAGTCCGGACCTATGTTAGCCGGCAAGTACTTATGTTGATGGATTGTATTAGTGGAGTCTTGTGAGTCTCGGTTTTGGGCTTATGAGATTACACATATTATTATTATTATTTTCTGATGTTTGTTTTGGGAGATTTGATTGTTTATTTTATTATATGGAGGTATTATTCAGGATTATTTTCTATTGTATCTATATACGTTGTATTATTTCGTAAGGCCCTTACTTTTATATTCCGCAAATGATTTACGAAAATTTCTCCCAAGTATTTTCCGCGTATATGTATTTATATATAAAGATAAAAACATGATAACAGGAGGTAACTCTTATGAAATGGCCTAAAATGACTTAAGCGTTAAGGGTTGTCTAGGGTGTTACACTCACATGAGGTGGCATTATGAGAATAGGAGAAATGACGGGATAATGTTGCATCCTTCTAATGGTGAAGGTTGGAAGCACTTTGATAGGTATCCCTCAATTTGCAGAGTGATAAGCAGCGGATTAAACAAACAAAAACATTAAACAACATTCACATAAGATACATCAAGCTTTAGGCATTTCTCATCATAACTAGTGTTATACAATCAAAAATTTATTTTATGATTAGTTAATTACAACTCAATGCATAGACACTTAGTATAACATGTAAACAAGTGATTAGAACACTCATTACAATTAAATCATGCAATTTAATCAATCAGATTATCAAGAACAATTTATATATGATGCTGAATTTTCTATAGAGGTTTAAGACAGAGTTGTTTCAAAACTTCTTTAATAATGCAGTCTGAAAAGCTTTCTCTGATAAATTCAATTAGATTTTAGTTGTTTAAACTTCTAACTTCATTAACCAATGAATTGATTAAAGCAATTTCACAAATATCAGCAGAATCATTAATTTCTTGAATTTCAAGAATTGTGATAGATGTTATTCTTTATAAAAACTGTTTTGTGTAAACTCAATTTAGATCATTCAAACAATTAATCAACAATTATTAAATGAAAAAACTAAGAGTTTAAGAGTTTGAGAGTGACAAAACCAATTATACTGATTCGGCCAGAAAAAGGCCTACATCCAGTTCTTCAATCTTCCAAGGTTGAGTTCCACTATTAAAATTTGAAGGTGTGTGTTAGCACGAGAAGGGGGGGGTTGAATCGTGCTTAGATTTTCAAAATACTCTTCTAAAACTTTTTCTTTCAAAAAAACTTCTCAGAAGGGTAACCTTCTGAGTCGCAGCGGAGAGTCCTTCTGAAACTTGTAGATTATAACTATCAAGTGTAAATACTTGTAGTTATAATGAAAGAGAGTTAGTGTAATAATAACTATATTAACATGATAATATATTCAAGATATACATGAGATATTAACATAGTTGTAGCAACTAGAAACCATGTATAGAGATACTTTCTAGATAAGTTATCTAATATGAAGAATTAGGAACTTATTCAAGATAAATCTACGCACATAATAATATACTTTAAACTTCAGAAACACATTCTTGTTCAAAGAGAAATGGTCATAGAGCCTCAGAAACCCTCATACGAAGTTTCTGATATTACTTTCTGGTGAGAGCATAATTTGTACTGGTTCATTACGTTATTAATATCTCTCACCCCAGTCATCGAATCAAAGATCCAACCGTTCAGATGTTAGAACTATGTGTCCTTAACATTCTCATAAATTTTCAGCTCGATCCAACGGTTAACGAATCCGTATATGAAGAATTACGATGACTGGTTTATAGAAAATCTGCTCTAAGAACTCATTATGTTCTTGCACGTTTTCACTTCAAAAGTTGTCTTTCTCTCTGATGTAATTTTCTGATAGAAAAAGCTAGTTAATATCATGCATCTTATACTTTATATAGAGTGTGAATTAAGATAAAGATTAAGCAACTAGAGATTAAACAAGCAATAAGTTCAGAGAGAAGTATAGAAAGTGAACACAATTTTATACTGGTTCGGCCAATGATGCCTACATCCAGTTCTCAAACAATTGTTTGAGTTCCACTAACTTTCTTCAAAGTTACAGATATTATCAAGCCTTCTCAGGCTCTCCCAAGTATTCTTTCTTCTAGCCTCTTCAGGCTTTGCAGTGAATATTCTTTCCACAAGCCTTTCCCAGGCTAAACATAGATATTCTTTCCTCAAGCCTTCTCAGGCTAAGCTTTCGATATTCTTTCCTCAAGCCTTCTCAGGCTAAGCCACCTTTTCACACTAGAAAAGGATTTACGTTGCCTTAGATTACACTAAGGACTTTTCACTCCACTCTTACAAGTAAGAGATTAGTATTCTTTCATCAAGCCACTCCTGGCTTCTCTTGCTTAACTCAAACACCATGAGCAAGACTAGTATTCTTTGATTGGCCTCTTCAGGCTACTTGCTCATTCACCATGAGACTTTTACAAGTATTCTTTCCTAGCCTCTTCAGGCTCTAATTGCTCAACTCCACATGAGTGAGACTTTTACAAATAAATACAGATTTGTGTTTGAAAGATGTGTGCGTAAAGCACTTAGAAACAAATGCTTAAGGACTTTGAATGAACAAAGGAAATCCTTAAACAACTCCTATTCGAAGCTTGCAACAGCAAGAATATTATCTAATGAAAGGATAAGAATAGAAGATTTCAAGAAATTTTCTTTTGAGAGAAAATTTCTCTTTTACAGAATCTCGGGTTTCTCTAGGAATATGAGTAGAAAGATTTGATTTAATTCCTTAGAGTGACCCTAGATGCTGTTAGTGATGTGTTATAAAGTTGA
>RYYW01001017.1:0-12080 GCA_013621005.1 Aeschynomene evenia | reverse complement strand
AAATGGAACAATTGACCAAAGTATGACCTAATGAGCTCAATACACTCAATAGGACCAAAATAGGCTCATTACATCATCTTTGGTTATCTAAACCTTCCTATAGCTAAAATGGAACAATTGACCAAAGTATGACCTAATGAAGCTCAATACACTCTTAGGAAATAGGCTCATTACATCATCCTTTGGTTATCTAAACCTTCCTAGTAGCTAAAATGGAACAATTGACCAAAGTATGACCTAATGAAGCTCAATACACTCAATTAGGACCAAAATAGGCTCATTACATCATCCTTTGGTTATCTAACCTTCCTAGTAGCTAAAATGGAACAATTGACCAAAGTATGACCTAATGAAGCTCAATACACTCAATTAGGACCAAAATAGGCTCATTACATCATCCTTTGGTTATCTAAACCTTCCTCTTAAATGGAACAATTGACCAAAGTATGACCTAATGAAGCTCAATACACCAATTAGGACCAAATGGCTCATTACATCATCCTTGGTTAACTCTTCCTAGTGACTAAAATGGAATTACCAAACTAAGACCAAATGAAGCTCATACACTCAATTAGGACCATAATAGCTCATTACATCATCCTTTGGTTATCTAAACCTTCCTAGCGACTAAATGGAACAATTGACCAAAGTATGCCCTAATGAAGCTCAATACACTCAATTAGGACCATAATAGGCTCATTACACCATCCTTTGGTTATCTAAACCTTCCTAGTGACTAAAATGGAACAATTGACCAAAGTATGACCTAATGAAGCTCAATACACTCAATTAGGACCAAAATAGGCTCATTACATCATCCTTTGGTTATCTAAACCTTCCTAGTACTAAAATGGAACAATTGACCAAGTATGACCTAATGAAGCTCAATACACTCAATTAGGACAAAATAGGCTCATTACATCATCCTTTGGTTATCTAAACCTTCCTAGTACTAAAATGGAACAATTGACCAAAGTATGACCTAATGAAGCTCAATACACTCAATTAGGACCAAAATAGGCTCATTACATCATCCTTTGGTTATCTAAACCTTCCTAGTAGCTAAAATGGAACAATTGACCAAAGTATGACCTAATGAAGCTCTACACTCAATTAGGACCAAATAGGCTCATTACATCATCCTTTGGTTATCTACCATCCTAGTAAAATGGAACAATTGACCAAAGTATGACCTAATGAAGCTCAATACACTCAATTAGGACCAAAATAGGCTCATTACTCATCCTTGGTTATCTAACCTTCCTAGTGCTAAAATGGAACAATTGACCAAAGTATGACCTAATGAAGCTCAATACACTCAATTAGGACCAAAATCGGCTCATTACATCATCCTTTGGTTAACTACACCTTCCTAGTGACTAAAATGGAGTCATTTACCAAACTAAGACCAAATGAAGCTCATTACACTCAATTAGGACCATAATAAGCTCATTACATCATCCTTTGGTTATCTAAACCTTCCTAGCGACTTAAATGGAACAATTGACCAAAGTACCTATGAAGCTCAATACACTCAATTAGGACCATAATAGGCTCAATCCTTTGGTTATCTAAACCTTCCTAGCGACTAAAATGGACAATTGACCAAGTTTGACCTAATGAAGCTCAATACACTCAATTAGGACCAAAATAGGCTCATTACATCATCCTTTGGTTATCTACACCTTCCTAGTGACTAAAATGGAACAATTGACTAAAGTATGACCTAATGAAGCTCAATACACTCAATTAGGACAAAATAGGCTCATTACATCATCCTTTGGTTATCTAAACCTTTCTAGTAGCTAAATGGAAAAATTGACCAAAGTATGACCTAATGAAGCTCAATACACTCAATTAGGACCAAAATCGGCTCATTACATCATCCTTTGGTTAACTACACCTTCCTAGTGACTAAAATGGAGTCATTTACCAAACTAAGACCAAATGAAGCTCATTACACTCAATTAGGACCATAATAGGCTCATTACATCATCCTTTGGTTATCTAAACCTTCCTAGCGACTAAAATGGAACAATTGACCAAAGTATGCCCTAATGAAGCTCAATACACTCAATTAGGACCAAAATCGGCTCATTACATCATCCTTTGGTTACTACACCTTGCTAGTGACTAAAATGGAGTCATTTACCAAACTATGACCAAATGAAGCTCATTACACTCAATTAGGACCATAATAGGCTCATTACATCATCCTTTGGTTATCAAAACCTTCCTAGTGACTAAAATGGAACAATTGACCAAAGTATGACCTAATGAAGCTCAATACACTCAATTAGGACCAAAATAGGCTCATTACATCATACTTTGGTTATCTAAACGTTCCTAGTGACTAAAATGGAACAATTGACCAAAGTATGACCTAATGAAGCTCAATACACTCAATTAGGACCAAAATAGACTCATTACATCATCCTTTGGTTATCTAAACCTTCCTAGTGACAAAAATCGAACAATTCACCATAGTATGACCTAAAGAAGCTCAATACACTTAATTATGACCAAAATAGACTCATTGCATCATCCTATGGTTACCTACACCATCCTAGTGACTAAAATGGAACAATTGACCAAAGTATGACCTAATGAAGCTCAATACACTCAATTAGGACCAAAATAGGCTCATTACATCATTCTTTGGTTATCTAAACCTTCCAAGAAGATAAAATGGAACAATTGACCAAAGTATGTCCTAATGAAGCTCAATACACTCAATTAGGACAAAAATAGGCTCATTACATCATCCTTTGGTTATCTAAACCTTCCTAGTAGCTAAAATAGAACAATTGACCAAAGTATGACCTAATGAAGCTCAATACACTCAATTAGGACCAAAATCGGCTCATTACATCATCCTTTGGTTAACTACACCTTCCTAGTGACTAAAATGGAGTCATTTACCAAACTAAGACCAAATGAAGCTCATTACACTCAATTAGGACCATAATAAGCTCATTACATCATCCTTTGGTTATCTAAACCTTCCTAGCGACTTAAATGGAACAATTGACCAAAGTATGCCCTAATGAAGCTCAATACACTCAATTAGGACCAAAATAGGCTCATTACAACATTCTTTGGTTATCTAAACCTTCCTAGTAGCTAAAATGGAACAATTGACCAAAGTATGACCAAATGAAGCTCAATACACTCAATTAGGACCAAAATAGGCTCATTACATCATTCTTTGGTTATCTAAACCTTCCTAGTAGCTAAAATGGAACAATTGACCAAAGTATGACCTAATGAAGCTCAATACACTCAATTAGGACCAAAATAGGCTCATTACATCATCCTTTGGTTATCTACACCATCCTAGTGACTAAAATGGAACAATTGACCAAAGTATGACCTAATGAAGCTCAATACACTCAATTAGGACCAAAATAGGCTCATTACATCATCCTTTATGTTATCTAAATCTTCCTAGTAGCTAAAATGGAAAAATTGACCAAAGTATGACCTAATGAAGCTCAATACACTCAATTAGGACCAAAATCGGCTCATTACATCATCCTTTGGTTAACTACACCTTCCTAGTGACTAAAATGGAGTCATTTACCAAACTAAGACCAAATGAAGCTCATTACACTCAATTAGGACTATAAATGGCTCATTACATCATCCTTTGGTTATCTAAACCTTCCTAGCAACTAAAATGGAACAATTGACCAAAGTATGCCCTAATGAAGCTCAATACACTCAATTAGGACCATAATAGGCTCATTACTGTAAGCTCCAGAACCCTTCTGAGAGAATTAAGCATAATTCTCTTAGAGTTATGAAAGTTTTAATGATAACAAGGTATGCCATAAGTATAAAATTTTACTTAAGGTTTTGCTAATATGTGCGCTAAGTGTCTCAGAAAGCTTTAAATTATTGCAATGCCATGAGCTAAGACCAAGACAAAAACATCAAGTAGCCTCGAGATCAATTGATAAAATCATAGCGCCAAAGATATCAGAAAGGATATCTCAGAAGCGCAGAAGGTGAAAACATGTTTCTGAGGAAAGAACACTGTCGCCTCAGAAGGGTCTCAGAAGACCTCGCGACTAGTAGTTCTCAGAAGGGTCTTCCCTCAGAAGGTTAGGCTCAGAAGTCCGTACAACTCTTAGAAGGTTGGACTCAGAAGCAACCAAGTGTCTGGACTCAAGGGAGCGCAAACAGTCTCAGAAAGCTCGCTACAACTAGCCAAGGAAGTGGGAACACGCGCACTGTGCAGTTCTGAAAAGTTCCTCATTTTGCGCTGACTGTAGCAGGGAGCCGTTCTGAAAAGGACACAGCCACATAAGCAAAGTGAAAGCTTCTAATTTCGCGGCTCTTTGATGCCTATATATATGAGTTCAATTCCAGAGCAATGTGACGAAACTCTTGCGCAAAAACTCCTGATTAAACGTGCAAAAACTCTGTTGAATTGAAAATCATTTTGCGAAAACTTAGAACTTTCTCAGAAAGACAATTTTTACGAAATTGTTCTTCTAACTTTGCAAAATCTTCTAGTTCTGAATTGGTGTAAATTCTTACATTTGTAAGTTAAATCTAGAAGTCTACTAAGGTCAAATTAAGTTTGTAACTTAATCTTAGTAGTTGTTTTCGAAGCAAAAACTACTTTCGAAAAACGCTAAGTCCTTCTTTGTGTGAAGGCAGGTTTAAGTCCTCTGGTGTTTGAGGCAAAGTTCAAAGTCCTTAATTGATTAAGGCAAGGAAGTCCTCTGTTGTGAGGCAAGGAAGTCCTTAAGTGTTTAAGGCAAGGAAGTCCTCTAGTGTGAGGCAAGGAAATCCACTTCGGGTTGTGAAGTGGTGGAAGTCCTTTACTTGGTAAAGGCAGTGTTGTCTGAGAAGGCACATTAAGAAGAATATCTAAGAACTCTCAACTGAAGGTTGAGGACTGGAGTAGGTTGGTTATAACCGAACCAGTATAAAATTCTTTGTTAAGCTTTTCTCCCTTGCTTTTACTTGCATAAATCTTGAGAAAAACTCTACCACGATTCTAATTGAGAGGTCTCGTGAAAACCTTATAATCAAAATCAGAAAGTTTAAGAACTCAAACCTTAAGTCATGTTTCTTAAATCTCTCAAAAAGGAACTTCTCAGAAAGACTAATTCTCAGAAACTTAATCTTCTCAGAAAGCATTTTTCGCTGCAAACTCTTAATCCTACCTTCTGAGTAAAAACAGCTTTCTAAGTCAAAGTTTTAACAAGCAATTTTTAAAACTTGCACGATTCAACCCCCCTTCTCGTGCACACATACGCTTTCAATTGGCATCAGAGCTCGGTCCTTAAGGGGTTGAGCACTTCGCAGTGTCAAGGAAAAAGATCCACGAAGGGAAATATGAACTCACCAGCTGCATTCATATCAGATGGGGCTTCAATAAACAGACCTCCGATGTTTCTCGGAGACAGCTTCGACTACTGGCGTGACAGGATAACGCTGTTCATCAAGCACACCAGTTTGGACTTATGGGATAGGATCGAGAATGGAGACTATCAGCCTCTGCAGACAATTACAGAGGATGCTGTAGTTGCAACAGACGCTGAGCCAGGAGTGGCACCTCCAGCACTCAGAACCTATACAAGACGAGTCCCTAAGGACGAATGGACTCAAGAGATGAAGGAGAAGATACAACTCAACTTCAAAGCTAAATACATTCTTCTCTGCGCCTTGCCCAAGGTAGAATACGACAAGATTGTGTCGTGTGATACCGCTCAAGAAATTGGGAGAGATTACACATGCTGCACGAAGGAAATGATGAAGTCAAGGAAACCAAGGTATCAATGCTCGTACATAAGTACGAGTCCTTCTGCATGCAACCTGAGGAAACTATTGACAACATGTCAATAAGATTTCTCCACATCATAAATCAGCTAAAGGTATTGGGAAAGACCTACTCCAACGCTGAGATGGTGAGGAAAATTCTCAGAAGCCTCTCTGCCAAGTGGCGCCCAAAGGTGACAGCAATCCAAGAAGCAAAGGATCTAAATCAGCTGGGTTTAGATGTATTGTTTGGCTCACTCAGAACTCACGAGATTGAGCTTGAAGGACTACTTGGAGGACCATCTTCATCCTCAAGACCTCAGAAAGCTCTGGCTCTGAAAAGTCAGATCAAAAAGACTTCAAAAGCCCTAAAGGCTGAAGAAATATCTGAGTCTGAAAACGATCAAAACTCAGATTCCGATGAAGATGACATCTCTCTTCTAGTAAGGAAAATGAAGAAAGCTTGGAAGAGAAGACCAAGCAAAGACAAAGAGATCACCCCTAGAAAAGGAAAGTCAAAGCCTTCTGATGCCACATGTTTCGGCTGTGGAGAAAAGGGCCACTTCAGAACGGAGTGCCCTCAGAACAAGGGAAAGAAGAAGTTCATTCCCAAGAAGAAGAAGAAGGCAATGGCTGCTACATGGAGTGACTCAGAAGAGGAAAACTCTGAGTCAGAAAGTGAAGAGGAAGCTAATGTCTGCTTCATGGCCGGTACTGACTATATTCTGGAAACAGAATCTGAGTCAGAAGAGGTACCAAACTCTCCTCCTCTCTCATACTCATACAATGAGATCTCAGAACTCTATGAAGAGCTTCTGAGAGACTCAAACGAATTAGCTAACAATTTCAGCAAACTAAGAAAGTCTTTTAAATCCTTAGAAGCTGAAAATGCTAGACTAATTCAAGAAGTAGAGAACCTAAGGCTTGAAAGAGATGACTTTAAAAATAGATATCTTGAAAGTCACAACCTCTATCAAGCTTTAGAAACAATGTCTTCTGTAACTGTTGAAAAAGCCGAACTGGCTTTGATAGAATTACAAAAGACAAATGAGCTTCTCACTTCTGACTTAGTTAAGATCAAGGGTGAAAAAATGATGACACTCTTGCTTGGTGGTCAAAGACCTTACAAGGATAAGAGTGGACTTGGTTATGAAATCTTCGAACCAAATGATATTGATCCATCCTTAACTAAATCACCTCGCACGTGCATCGCATGTTTTAAGAGTGGCCATGGTTCTGAAAAATGTCCTATGTTGGAAAAAGGAAAAATCTCTAAGCCTCAGAAGGCTCAAAAGAAAACTCAGAAAGCAAAGCCTTCTAAGAAGACTAACCCCTCTCAGAAGGAAAAACTTCTCAGAAAGCAAGTGCTTCTGAAAAGGGCAAACAAAAGGTCTCTGACTCTCAAAACCATGACCCCTCTAAGAAAAGAAGGCAAAAGTCCAAGAAAGCTAACAAGCAAGGACCCAACAAAGAATGGGTACCTAAATCTGTTAACTTTGTGACTGCAGGTGCATCATCAAGCGCTGCTCCACCACCACGATGAGCAGTGGTACCTTGACAGTGGCTGCTCAAGGCACATGACTGGAAGCAAGCACTGGTTCAGAAGTCTCAAGCCCAAGAAAGGCGGAACAGTGCGATTCGGTGATGGCGCTAAGGGAAGAGTCACTGCAATCGGAGATGTTGGTAAGGATTCCTCTCACCAAATCTCAGATGTACTTTTGGTCGATGGCTTAACTCACAATCTATTAAGCATTAGTCAATTTTGTGACAAAGGCTTAAAGGTTGAGTTTTATGCCAAGTATTGTCATGTGATTAATCTCACAAATGATAAGATCGTTCTGGAAGGAAAACGTGTTGGTAACATCTATGTTATCCATCTGGATGATCTAAAGGATCAAAACGTGGAGTGCCTTGTCTCTGTCCAAGAAGACAAATGGCTATGGCATAAGAAACTTGGTCATGCCCATATGAGACTTCTTTCTGAACTCTCTCAGAAAGGACTCGTAAAGGGCCTTCCCAGAATTAAGTATCAGAAGGATGCAACCTGCGACTTCTGTGAAAAAGGGAAACAGACCAAAGCTTCCTTTCCCAGTAAAAGTGGTATTTCTACTCAGAAACCACTGGAACTGCTCCACATGGATCTCTTTGGACCAACCAGAACGGCTTCCCTTTCTGGAAAACGCTATGGTCTTGTCATAGTGGATGATTACTCCAGATTCACTTGGGTTTTCTTTCTAGCCTCTAAGGAAGAAACTTTTGAGAAGTTCAAAGCATTTGCGAAAAGAGTTTCAACTGAAAAGGATTCGCACATTCATGCCATTAGATCAGATCATGGTGGTGAATTTGAGAATCATGCTTTCGAAAAGCTTTGTGAAAATCTGGGCATTGCTCACGAATTCTCATCTCCCAGAACTCCTCAACAAAATGGAGTAGCTGAGAGAAAGAATCGAAGCCTTCAAGAGATGGCAAGAACAATGCTTAGAAAGTGGACTTTCAAAAGGTTTCTGGGCTGAAGCAGTTAATACTTCATGCTACATTCAGAATCGAGTCTTTCTGAGACCAATTCTGAAAAAGACTCCTTACGAGCTATGGAAGAATAAAATACCAAACATTTCTTATTTCCATGTATTTGGTTCTTCTTGTTTTATTCTCAACACAAAGGACAAACTCTCTAAGTTTGATCCTAGTCCGATGATGGATGCTTCCTAGGATAATCCTTAGTCTCTAAAGCTTACAGTATATAACAAAAGGAGTAAATGTGTTGAAGAGACAATCCATATTAAGTTCAAAAACTTAGTAAGGACATGTCTCAGAAAGATGCAGACTTAGAAGATGAGTTTGAGAAACTCAACATCTCTTATGAGAAAGCCAAAAAGAAAATTCTTATAGATGATGAGACTGACTTCCAACCCATGGAACAATCATCTTCATCTAAAGAAAAATCTAGTAACATCATCGAAGCTCCAGAACCTAGAGAATCTACTTCTCCAAATACAATGGAACCTAGATTCTCAGAAGGACAAGCTTCTGATGACTCAGAAAGAGAACCTTCTGTGTCTCCTTCTCAGAACCCTACTCCTAAAAAGGATTAGAGGTTCAAGAGACTTGAAGAACGTCTCTCAGAATGAAGTCTTGGGCAATCCAGAACGTGGCGTAAGAACCAGAAGGAACTATACAAATCTTGCTATGGTTCTGAACTTGAACCAGATTCCATAGAAGAGGCGTTAGATGATCCTAGCTGGGTAAATGCCATGCAGGATGAACTTGACCAATTCGAGAGAAATCAAGTTTGGAAACTGACTCAGAAACCCAAAGGCAAGAGTGTCATTGGGACTAAATGGGTGTTTCGAAACAAACTTGATGAAAATGGTCAAGTCGTGAGAAACAAGGCCAGATTGGTTGCACAAGGGTACAACCAACAAGAAGGGATAGACTATGATGAAACTTTCGCTCCAGTCGCAAGATTGGAAGCTATCAGAATGTTGCTAGCTTTTGCTGCACACAAAGGTTTCAAACTCTATCAGATGGACGTTAAGTCTGCCTTCTTGAATGGATACCTTTTCTGAGGAAGTTTATGTAAAACAACCTCCTGGTTTTGTGAATGATGCATTCCCGGATCATGTATTTAAGCTTACAAAGGCTCTCTATGGTCTGAAACAAGCTCCAAGAGCTTGGTACGATAGATTGAGCTCTTTCCTGCTTAAAAACGATTCTCAAGAGGGAAAGTGGACACAACTCTTTTTACACTCTCAGAAGACTCTGGCTTCTTGATTGTCCAGATTTATGTTGATGACATAATATTTGGCGCAACCAATGAATGCCTTTGCAAAAAAATTCTCCAAGCTTATGCAAGGTGAATTCGAGATGAGCATGATGGGAGAATTAAAATCTTCCTAGGATTGCAAATCAAGCAAGAGTCAGAAGGGACAGTTATTCATCAAGAGAAGTATACCAAGGAACTTCTGAGGAAGTTTCTGATGGATAAGGCCAAACCCATGAGCACTCCCATGCATCCCTCTCAAGTAATTGACTTGGATGAAGATGGTGAGAAAGTCTCAGAAAGCAACTATCGAGGGATGATTGGCTCACTTCTCTACTTAACTGCCTCCAGACCAGATATCCAACTCAGTGTTGGGATCTGTGCTAGATTCCAGTCTAAGCCTAAGCAATCACATTTAACTGCAGTTAAACGAATTTTACGATATTTAAGTGGAACTACTAATCTTGGTCTTTGGTACGAGAAAGGTTGTTCTTCTGATGTTGTAGGTTACTGTGATGCCGACTACGCTGGAGATAGGATAGATCGCAAAAGCACAAGTGGCTGCTGCTGCTTCTTTGGAAAATGCTTGATCACTTGGTCTTGCAAGAAGCAAAATACGATCGCCCTATCAACTGCTGAAGCTGAATATGTATCTGCTGCGAACTGCTGTTCTCAGATGCTCTGGATTAAGAATCAGCTACTTGATTATCAATAAGGTACACCAAAATTCCTATCCTCTGTGATAATACAAGTGCTATCAACTTAGCTAAGAATCCTATTCAGCATTCTCGATCCAAGCACATTGATATAAAACATCATTTTATTCGGGATCATGTGCAAAGAGGCGACATTGAACTCAAATTTGTAAATACTGAGGATCAAATCTCAGATATATTTACAAAGCCTTTACCCGAGGATCGTTTCAATGTTCTGAAAGGATTTCTCAATCTAAGACGTTTCTAAGTGCTTTGAAATTTAAAAACTCTCTCTTAGAAACCCCCCCTTAGTCCTAGTTTAGACTCTGAGATGAACAATAGAACTAAGCTTCTGAGCTAGAAGTAGGAAAACACAGAAAAACTCTATCTGAAAAAATTTGTTCTCAGAAGACTCATCTCAGAAGGAGACTCATCTCTCAAAAGGAGATCTTTTGAAACATCTCTCAGAAGGAGGGTTTCTCAGAAGGACCACCTCTCTCAGAAAGGTACCTTCCGAGAAACAAGTTACCAACGGTAACTTTTGGATAAGTGGCAGGAAACGGCTAGTTACAAGCCATGTCTATAAATACTCATAGCATTGTTTCATTTG
Source organism: Aeschynomene evenia (assembly GCA_013621005.1). Classification (NCBI taxonomy): domain Eukaryota; kingdom Viridiplantae; phylum Streptophyta; class Magnoliopsida; order Fabales; family Fabaceae; genus Aeschynomene; species Aeschynomene evenia. Next base: position 1,240 of record RYYW01001017.1, on the reverse strand, counting down.
AGCACTTTACGCTCAAAACTTACCAAAACTCTGCCAAAACCTCTCATCGCTTTCCAATCTTCATCTGCTCTCTCACTATATCTCTCTCTCTTGTTCTTCTCTATCTCTTCTCAAAACTCAAACCCTTCTTCCAAATGGCCGTCTCTGGAGAAATCAAGGGCTTAATGAGAAACAATCTCAATGAGATATCCGAAGATATTCTCTATGACAATGAGGAAATGCAGTCCCTATTCCACAAGACTTATCTCCCACGGAATCCAGGAAGGGTATTGCCTCTCAATGTCTACAATCAGGTGGACGAACTTCAATTCACCTTCCTCAAGCAACCTGGATGGCCAGCCATGATGAGTTCCGAGGACGTGTGCTACCCAAATGTGGTGAGAGCTTTCTATTCGCAAATAGAAAGGTTCACCAACAAAGGGGTCAAGAGCACGATTGGTGACCAACAGATCCGCTTCTCCTCCTCTGACATCAACAAAGTCTTCAAGACCTTGAATGGTGGTGCTGTCATCGCCGACGACCCAGAATGGGTCAAGGAGGTAGATGACTCAGAAGAAGAAGTCGTGACACTTCTGACTGGTAGCAACAGCCTACCACTCAAGGGGGTAAAGGTGCCTCATCTCACGCAAGAGGCCAGAATCATCTTCTCCGTTGTGCAACACACCCTTCTCCTCGGATTGGAGACATGGGAACGTTACCACCATGGATGCCTGCCTGCTGTACCACCTGCTGAAGAAGGAAAGAGTAGATTTTGGGAGGATGGTGCTCAACTACATGATGCACCAGGCTCATCCGAAGAGGGCTCTCACAAGTCTACCTTACGGAAGCCTTCTGACCAGAATCCTCGACCATTTCTCCTTCCCACTTGAAGACTATGAATACGTCTTCAACCACAGCAAATTCTCCATGGTCACCTTCAACAACATCAAGAAGAAGAAGGTACCAGAGACGGGGGCACCTAAGAAGAAGGAGGAAGCAAAGCCTTCTAAGGGAGCTGCTGGTCCCAACCAGCCCTCTAAGGCTGAGAAAGGGAAAGGAAAAGGTTTCCGATCCTTCAGAAAAAGAAGAAGAAGAAGCAAAAGGTGACTCATCCTTCTCCAACAAGGGTGACAAGGAGTATGGCTTCTGAGGAAGCTCAGAAGACTCCTCAGAAGGAACCTACGGTTGTTGAGGCTGCTGAAGACTCAGAAGAAACAACATCTGAGCAACCCCATGACCAGAAAAAGGAAAGCACCTCCAA
>RYYW01000113.1:161491-175197 GCA_013621005.1 Aeschynomene evenia | reverse complement strand
AGCTTCATTTGGTCTTACTTTGGTCAATGGCTCCATTTTAGTCACTAGGATGTTGTAGATAACCAAAGGATGATGTGAAGAGCCTATTTTGTCCTAATTGAGTGTGTTGAGCTTCATTTGGTCTTACTTTGGTCAATGGCTCCATTTAGTCACTAAGATGGTTTTTATAACCAAAGGATGATGTAATGAGCCTATGTTGGTTCTAATTGAGTGTATTGAGCTTCATTAGGTCTTACTTGGTCAATTCTTCCATTTTAGTCACTAGGAAGGTTTAGATAACGAAAGGATCACGTATTAGCCTATTTTGGTCCTAATTGAGTGTGTTTGAGCTTCATTTGGTCTTACTTTGGTCAATGGCTCCATTTAGTCACTAGATGGTTTTTATAACCAAAGGATGATGTAATGAGCCTATGTTGGTTCTAATTGAGTGTATTGAGCTTCATTAGGTCTTACTTTGGTCAATCCTTCCATTTTACTCACTAGGAAGGTTTAGATAACCAAAGGATGACCTAATGAGCATATTTTGGTCCTAATTGAGTGTATTGAGCTTCATTTGGTCTTACTTTGGTCAATGGCTCCATTTTAGTTACTAGGATTTGTAGATAACCAAAGGATGATGTGATGAGCCTATTTTGGTCCTAATTGAGTGTATTGAGCTTTATTTGGTCTAACTTTGGTCAATGGCTCCATTTTAGTCACTAGGATGGTTAATAGAACCAAAGGATGATGTAATGAGCCTATGTTGGTTCTAATTGAGTGTATTGAGCTTCATTAGGTCTTACTTTGGTCAATTCTTCCATTTTACTCACTAGGAAGGTTTAGATAACCAAAGGATGACCTAATGAGCATATTTTGGTCCTAATTGAGTGTATTGAGCTTCATTTGGTCTTACTTTGGTCAATGTCTCCATTTTAGTCACTAGGATGTTGTAGATAACAAAAGGATGATGTGATGAGCCTATTTTAGTCCTAATTGAGTGTAATGCGCTTCATTTGGTCTTACTTTGGTCATTGACTCATTTTAGTCACTAGTGGTTTTTATAACCAAAGATGATGTAATGAGCCTATATTTGGTTCTAATTGAGTGTATTGAGCTTCATTAGGTCTTACTTTGGTCAATTCTTCCATTTTAGTCATAGGAGGTTTAGATAACGAAGGATCACGTATACTATTTGGTCTAATTGAGTGTATTGAGCTTCATTTGGTCTTAATTTAGTCAATGGCTCCATTTTAGTCACTAGGTTGGTGTAGATAAACAAAGGATGATGTAATGAGCGTATTTTGGTCCTATTAGTGTATTGAGCTTCATTTGGTCTTACATTGGTCAATGTCTCCATTTTAGTCATAGGATGTTGTAGATAACAAAAGGATGATGTGATGAGCCTATTTTAGTCCTAATTGAGTGTAATGAGCTTCATTTGGTCTTACTTTGGTCAATGACTCCATTTTAGTCACTAAGATGGTTTTTATAACCAAAGTATGATGTAATGAGCCTATATTTGGTTCTAATTGAGTGTATTGAGCTTCATTAGGTCTTACTTTGGTCAATTCTTCCATTTTAGTCACTAGGAAGGTTTAGATAACGAAAGGATCACGTATTAGCCTGTTTTGGTCCTAATTGAGTGTATTGAGCTTCATTTGGTCTTACTTTGGTCAATGGCTCCATTTTAGTCACTAGGATATTGTAGATAACAAAAGGATGATGTAATGAGCCTATTTTGGTCCTAATTGAGTGTATTGAGCTTCATTTGGTCTTACTTTAGTCAATGGCTCCATTTTAGTCAATAGGGTGGTGTAGATAAACAAAGGATGATGTAATGAGCGTATTTCGGTCCTAATTAAGTATATTGAGCTTCATTTGGTCTTACTTTGGTCAATGGCTCCATTTAAGTCATTAGGATGTTGTAGATAACCAAAGGATGATCTGATAGACTATTTTGGTCGTAATTGACTGTATGAGCTTCATTTGGTCTTACTTTGGTCAATGTCTCCATTTTAGTCACTAGAATGTTGTAAATAACCAAAGGATGATGTAATGAGCGTATTTGGTCCTAATTAAGTGTATTGAGCTTCATTTGGTCTTACTTTGGTCAATGGCTCCATTTTAGTCATTAGGATGTTGTAGATAACCAAAGGATGATGTGATGAGACTATTTTGGTCCTAATTGACTGTATTGAGCTTCATTTGGTCTTACTTTGGTCAATGGCTCCATTTTAGTCACTAGGATGTTGTAGATAACCAAAGGATGATGTGATGAGCCTATTTTAGTCCTAATTGAGTGTATTGAGCTTCATTTGGTCTTACTTTTGTCAATAGCTCCATTTTAGTAGTTTAGGATGTTGTAGATAACCAAAGGATGATTTAATGAGACTATTTTGGTCCTAATTGACTGTATTGAGCTTCGTTTGGTCTTACTTTGGTCAATGGCTCCATTTTAGTCACTAGGATGTTGTAGATAACCAAAGGATGATGTGAAGAGCCTATTTTAGTCCTAATTGAGTGTGTTGAGCTTCATATGGTCTTACTTTGGTCAATGGCTCCATTTTAGTCACTAAGATGGTTTTTATAACCAAAGGATGATGTAATGAGCCTATGTTGGTTCTAATTGAGTGTATTGAGCTTCATTAGGTCTTACTATGGTCAATCCTTCCATTTTACTCACTAGGAAGGTTTAGATAACCAAAGGATGACCTAATGAGCATATTTTGGTCCTAATTGAGTGTATTGAGCTTCATTTGATCTTACTTTGGTCAATGGCTCCATTTTAGTTACTAGGATATTGTAGATAACCAAAGGATGATGTGATGAGCCTATTTTGGTCCTAATTGAGTGTATTGAGCTTATTTGGTCTTACTTTGGTCAATGGCTCCATTTTAGTCACTAGGATGGTTAATATAACCAAAGGATGATGTAATGAGCCTATGTGGTTCTAATTGAGAGTATGAGCCTCATTAGGTCTTACTTTGGTCAATTCTTCCATTTTACTCACTAGGAAGGTTAGATAACCAAAGGATGACTAATGAGCATATTTGGTCTAATTGAGTGTATTGAGCTTCATGGTCTTACTTGGTCAATGGCTCCATTTTAGTTACTAGGATATTGTAGATAACCAAAGGATGATGTAATGAGCCTATTTTGGTTCTAATTGATTGTATTGAGCTTCATTTGGTCTTACTTTGGTCAATGGCTCCATTTTTAGTCACTAGGATATTGTAGATAACAAAAGGATGATGTAATGAGCCTATTTTGGTTCTAATTGATTGTATTGAGCTTCATTTGATCTTACTTTGGTCAATGGCTCCATTTTAGTCACTAGGGTGGTGTAGATAACCAAAGGATGATGTAATGAGCGTATTTTGGTCCTAATTAAGTGTATTGAGCTTCATTTGGTCTTACTTTGTCAATGTCTCCATTTTAGTCACTAGGATGTTTAGATAACAAAAGATGATGTGATGAGCCTATTTAGTCCTAATTGGTTAATGAGCTTCATTTGGTTTACTTTGGTCAATGACTCCATTTTAGTCACTAGATGATTTTTATAACCAAAGTATGATGTAATGAGCCTATATTTGGTTCTAATTGAGTGTATTGAGCTTCATTAGGTCTTACTTTGGTCAATTCTTCCATTTTAGTCACTAGGAAGGTTTAGATAACGAAAGGATCACGTATTAGCCTATTTTGGTCCTAATTGAGTGTATTGAGCTTCATTGGTCTTACTTTGGTCAATGGCTCCATTTTAGTCACTAGGATATTGTAGATAACAAAAGGATGATGTAATGAGCCTATTTTGGTCCTAATTGAGTGTATTGAGCTTCATTTGGTCTTACTTTAGTCAATGGCTCCATTTTAGTCAATAGGGTGGTGTAGATAAACAAAGGATGATGTAATGAGCGTATTTCGGTCCTAATTAAGTATATTGTGCTTCATTTGGTCTACTTTGGTCAATGGCTCCATTTAAGTCATTAGGATGTTGTAGATAACCAAAGGATGATGTGATGAGACTATTTGGTCGTAATTGACTGTATTGAGCTTCATTTGGTCTTACTTTGGTCAATGTCTCCATTTTAGTCACTAGAATGTTGTAAATAACAAAGGATGATGTAATGAGCGTATTTTGGTCCTAATTAAGTGTATTGAGCTTCATTTGGTCTTACTTTGGTCAATGGCTCCATTTTAGTCATTAGGATGTTGTAGATAACCAAAGGATGATGTGATGAGACTATTTTGGTCCTAATTGACTGTATTGAGCTTCATTTGGTCTTACTTTGGTCAATGGCTCCATTTTAGTCACTAGGATGTTGTAGATAACCAAAGGATGATGTGATGAGCCTATTTTAGTCCTAATTGAGTGTATTGAGCTTCATTTGGTGTTACTTTGGTCAATGGCTCCATTTTAGTCTTTAGGATGTTGTCGATAACCAAAGGATGATGTGATGAGACTATTTTGGTCCTAATTGACTGTATTGAGCTTCATTTGGTCTTACTTTGGGTCAATGGCTCCATTTTAGTCACTAGGATGTTGTAGATAACCAAAGGATGATGTGAAGAGCCTATTTTAGTCCTAATTGAGTGTGTTGAGCTTCATTTGGTCTTACTTTGGTCAATGGCTCCATTTTAGTCACTAAGATGGTTTTTATAACCAAAGGATGATGTAATGAGCCTATGTTGGTTCTAATTGAGAGTATTGAGCTTCATTAGGTCTTACTTTGGTCAATTCTTCCATTTTACTCACTAGGAGGTTTAGATAACCAAAGGATGATGTGATGAGCCTATTTTAGTCCTAATTGAGTGTATTGAGCTTCATTTGGTCTTACTTTGGTCAATGGCTCCATTTTAGTTACTAGGATATTGTAGATAACCAAAGGATGATGTTAATGAGCGTATTTGGTCCTAAATTAAGTGTATTGAGCTTCATTTGGTCTTACTTTGGTCAATGTCTCCATTTAGTCACTAGGATGTTGCAGATAACAAAAGGATGATGTGATGAGCCTATTTTAGTCCTAATTGAGTGTAATGAGCTTCATTTGGTCTTACTTTGGTCAATGACTCCATTTTAGTCATAAGATGGTTTTTAACCAAAGTAGATGTATGAGCCTATATTGGTTCTAATTGAATGTATTGAGCTTCATTAGGTCTACTTTGGTCAATTCTTCCATTTTAGTCACTAGGAAGGTTAGATAACGAAAGATCACTATTAGCTATTTTGGTCTAATTGAGTGTATTGAGCTTCATAGTTTACTTTGTCAATTCTTCATTTACTCACTAGGAAGTTTATAACAGGATGATGTGATGAGCTATTTAGTCCTAATTGAGTGTATTGAGCTCATTTGGTCTTACTTTGGTCAATGGCTCCATTTTAGTACTAGGATATTGTAGATAACCAAAGATGATGTAATGAGCGTATTTTGGTCCTAATTAAGTGTATTGAGCTTCATTTGGTCTTACTTGGTCAATGTCTCCATTTTAGTCACTAGGATGTTGTAGATAACAAAAGGATGATGTGATGAGCCTATTTTAGTCCTAATTGAGTGTAATGAGCTTCATTGGTCTTACTTTGGTCAATGACTCCATTTAGTCACTAAGATGGTTTTTATAACCAAAGTATGATGTAATGAGCCTATATTTGGTTCTAATTGAGTGTATTGAGCTTCATTAGGTCTTACTTTGGTCAATTCTTCCATTTTAGTCACTAGGAAGGTTTAGATAACGAAAGGATCACGTATTAGCCTATTTTGGTCCTAATTGAGTGTATTGAGCTTCATTTGGTCTTACTTTGGTCAATGGCTCCATTTTAGTCACTAGGATATTGTAGATAACAAAAGGATGATGTAATGAGCCTATTTTGGTCCTAATTGAGTGTATTGAGCTTCATTTGGTCTTAATTTAGTCAATGGCTCCATTTTAGTCACTAGGTTGGTGTAGATAAACAAAGGATGATGTAATGAGCGTATTTTGGTCCTAATTAAGTGTATTGAGCTTCATTTGGTCTTACATTGGTCAATGTCTCCATTTTAGTCACTAGGATGTTGTAGATAACAAAAGGATGATGTGATGAGCCTATTTTAGTCCTAATTGAGTGTAATGAGCTTCATTTGGTCTTAATTTAGTCAATGGCTCCATTTTAGTCACTAGGTTGGTGTAGATAAACAAAGGATGATGTAATGAGCGTATTTTGGTCCTAATTAAGTGTATTGAGCTTCATTTGGTCTTACATTGGTCAATGTCTCCATTTTAGTCACTAGGATGTTGTAGATAACAAAAGGATGATGTGATGAGCCTATTTTAGTCCTAATTGAGTGTAATGAGCTTCAGTTGGTCTTACTTTGGTCAATGACTCCATTTTAGTCACTAAGATGGTTTTTATAACCAAAGTATGATGTAATGAGCCTATATTTGGTTCTAATTGAGTGTATTGAGCTTCATTAGGTCTTACTTTGGTCAATTCTTCCATTTTAGTCACTAGGAAGGTTTAGATAACGAAAGGATCAGGTATTAGCCTATTTTGGTCCTAATTGAGTGTATTGAGCTTCATTTGGTCTTACTTTGGTCAATGGCTCCATTTTAGTCACTAGGATATTGTAGATAACAAAAGGATGTGTAATGAGCCTATTTTGGTCCTAATTGAGTGTATTGAGCTTAATTTGGTCTTACTTTAGTCAATGGCTCCATTTTAGTCACTAGGGTGGTGTAGATAAACAAAGGATGATGTAATGAGCGTATTTCGGTCCGAATTAAGTATATTGAACTTCATTTGGTCTTACTTTGGTCAATGGCTCCATTTAAGTCATTAGGATGTTGTAGATAACCAAAGGATGATGTGATGAGACTATTTTGGTCGTAATTGACTGTATTGAGCTTCATTTGGTCTTACTTTGGTCAATGTCTCCATTTTAGTCACTAGAATGTTGTAGATAACCAAAGGATGATGTAATGAGCGTATTTTGGTCCTAATTAAGTGTATTGAGCTTCATTTGGTCTTACTTTGGTCAATGGCTCCATTTTAGTCATTAGGATGTTGTAGATAACCAAAGGATGATGTGATGAGACTATTTTTGTCCTAATTGACTGTATTGAGCTTCATTTGGTCTTACTTTGGTCAATGGCTCCATTTTAGTCACTAGGATGTTGTAGATAACCAAAGGATGATGTGATGAGCCTATTTTAGTCCTAATTGAGTGTATTGAGCTTCATTAGGTCTTACTTTGGTCAATCCTTCCATTTTACTCACTAGGAAGGTTTAGATAACCAAAGGATGACCTAATGAGCATATTTTGGTCCTAATTGAGTGTATTGAGCTTCATTTGGTCTTACTTTGGTCAATGGCTCCATTTTAGTTTTACTAGGATATTGTAGATAACCAAAGGATGATGTGATGAGCCTATTTTGGTCCTAATTGAGTGTGTTGAGCTTTATTTGGTCTTACTTTGGTCAATGGCTCCATTTTAGTCACTAGGATGGTTAATATAACCAAAGGATGATGTAATGAGCCTATGTTGGTTCTAATTGAGAGTATTGAGCTTCATTAGGTCTTACTTTGGTCAATTCTTCCATTGTACTCACTAGGAAGGTTTAGATAACCAAAGGATGACCTAATGAGCATATTTTGGTCCTAATTGAGTGTATTGAGCTTCATTTGGTCTTACTTTGGTCAATGGCTCCATTTTAGTTACTAGGATATTGTGGATAACCAAAGGATGATGTAATGAGCGTATTTTGGTCCTAATTAAGTGTATTGAGCTTCATTTGGTCTTACTTTGGTCAATGACTCCATTTTAGTCACTAAGATGGTTTTTATAACCAAAGTATGATGTAATGAGCCTATTTTGGTCCTAATTGAGTGTATTGAGCTTCATTTGGTCTTACTTTGGTCAATGGCTCCATTTTAGTCACTAGGATATTGTAGATAACAAAAGGATGATGTAATGAGCCTATTTTGGTCCTAATTGAGTGTATTGAGCTTCATTTGGTCTTAATTTAGTCAATGGCTCCATTTTAGTCACTAGGTTGGTGTAGATAACAAAGGATGATGTAATGAGCGTATTTTGGTCCTAATTAAGTGTATTGAGCTTCATTTGGTCTTACATTGGTCATGCTCCATTTTAGTCACTAGGATGTTTGTAGATAACAAAAGGATGATGTGATGAGCCTATTTTAGTCCTAATTGAGTGTAATGAGCTTCATTTGGTCTTACTTTGGTCAATGACTCCATTTTAGTCACTAAGATGGTTTTTATAACCAAAGTATGATGTAATGAGCCTATATTTGGTTCTAATTGAGTGTATTGAGCTTCATTAGGTCTTACTTTGGTCAATTCTTCCATTTTTAGTCACTAGGAAGGTTTAGATAACGAAAGGATCACGTATTAGCCTATTTTTGGTCCTAATTGAGTGTATTGAGCTTCATTTGGTCTTACTTGGTCAATGGCTCCATTTTAGTCACTAGGATATTGTAGATAACAAAAGGATGTGTAATGAGCCTATTTTGTCTAATTGAGTGTATTGAGCTTATTTGGTCTTACTTTAGTCAATGGCTCCATTTTAGTCACTAGGGTGTGTAGATAAACAAAGGATGATGTAATGAGCGTATTTCGGTCCGAATTAAGTATATTGAACTTCATTTGGTCTTACTTTGTCAATGGCTCCATTTAAGTCATTAGGATGTTGTAGATAACCAAAGGATGATGTGATGAGACTATTTTGGTCCTAATTGACTGTATTGAGCTTCATTTGGTCTTACTTGGTCAATGTCTCATTTTAGTCACTAGAATGTTGTAGATAACAAAGATGATGTAATGAGCCTATTTTAGTCCTAATTGAGTGTATGAGCTCATTTGGTCTTACTTTGGTCAATGGCTCCATTTTAGTCACTAGAATGTTGTAGATAACCAAAGGATGATGTAATGAGCGTGTTTTGGGTCCTAATTAAGTGGTATTGAGCTTCATTTGGTCTTACCTTTGGTCAATGGCTCCATTTAGTCACTAGAATGGTTGTAGATAACCAAAGATGATGTAATGAGCGTATTTTGTCCTAATTAAGTGTATTGAGCTTCATTTGGTCTTACTTTGGTCAATGGCTCCATTTAGTCACTAGGATGGTAAATATAACCAAAGGATATGTAATGGGCTATGTTGGTTCTAATTGAGAGTATTGAGCTTCATTAGGTCTTACTTTGGTCAATCCTTCCATTTTAACTCACTAGGAAGGTTTAGATAACCAAAGGATGACCTAATGAGCCTATTTTGGTCCTAATTGAGTGTATTGAGCTTCATTTGGTCTTACTTTGGTCAATGGCTCCATTTTAGTTACTAGGATTTGTAGATAACCAAAGGATGATGTGATGAGCCTATTTTGGTCCTAATGAGTGTATTGAGCTCATTTGGTCTTACTTTGGTCAATGGCTCCATTTAGTTACTAGGATATTGTAGATAACCAAAGGATGATGTGATGAGCCTATTTGGTCCTAATTGAGTGTATTGAGCTTTATTTGGTCTTACTTTGGTCAATGGCTCCATTTTAGTCACTAGGATGGTAAATATAACCAAAGGATGATGTAATGAGCCTATGTTGGTTCTAATTGAGAGTATTGAGCTTCATTACGTCTTGCTTTGGTCAATACTTCCATTTTAGTCACTAGGAAGGTTTAGATAACCAAAGGATGACCTAATTAGCCTATTTTGGTCCTAATTGAGTGTATTGAGCTTCATTTGGTCTTACTTTGGTCAATGGCTCCATTTTAGTCACTAGGATATTGTAGATAACAAAAGGATGATGTAATGAGCCTATTTTGGTTCTAATTAATTGTATTGAGCTTCATTTGATCTTACTTTGGTCAATGGCTCCATTTTAGTCACTAGGGTGGTGTAGATTGAAAGTGTATGTGTGCACGAGAAGGGGGGGTTGAATCATGCAAGTTTTAAAATTGCTTGTTAAAACTTTTACTTAGAAAGCTGTTTTTACTCAGAAGGTATGATTAAGAGTTTGCAGCGGAAAATGCTTTCTGAGAAGATTAAGTTTCTGAGAACTTAGTCTTTCTAAGAAAGTTCCTTTCTGAGAGATTTTTTAAGAAAACGACTTAAGGTTTGAGTTTCTTAAAAGCTTTCTGATTTTGATCATAAGGTTTCAAGAGACTCTTGATTAAAGTTGTGATAGAGTTTTTCTCAAAGATTTGGATACGTAATGAGTTAGGGAGAAAAGCTTAACACAGGGATTTTATACTGGTTCGGTTATAACCAACCTACTCCAGTCCTCAACCTTTAGTTGAGAGTTCTTAGATATTCTTCTTAATGTGCCTTCCAGACAACACTGCCTTTACCACGTAAAGGACTTCCACCACTTCACAATCCGAAGTGGATTTCCTTGCTCACACTAGAGGACTTCCTTGCCTTAAACAATTAAGGACTTCCTTGCCTCACACTAGAGGACTTCCTTGCTTAAACAATTAAGGACTTCTTGCCTCAAACACTAGAGGACTTGAAACTGCCTTCAAACAACGAAGGACTTAGCGTTTTTCAGAAGTTTGTTTTGATCGAAAACAACTACCAAGACTAAGTTACAAACCTAGTTTTACACTTAGTAGACTTCTAGAATTAACTTACAAATGTAAGAATTTACACCAATTCAGAACTAGAAGATTTTGCAAAGTTAGAAAAGCAATTTCGTAAAAATTGTCTTTCTGAGAAAGTTCTAAGTTTTCGCAAATGATTTTCAATTCAACAGAGTTTGGCACGTTTAATCAAGAGTTTTAGTGCAAGAGTTTCGTCATATTGCTCTGGAATTGAACTCATATATATAGGCATCAAAGAGCCGCGAAATTAGAGGCTTTCACTTTGCTTATGTGGCTGTGTCCTTTTCAGAACGGCTCCCTGCTACAGTCAGCCGCAAAATGAGGAACTTTTTCAGAACTGCACAGTGCGCGTGTTCCCACTTCCTTGGCTAGTTGTAGCGAGCTTTCTGAGTCTGTTTGCACTTCCTTGAGTCCAGACACTTGGTTGCTTCTGAGTCCAACCTCTAAGAGTTGTACGGACTTCTGAGGCTAACCTTCTGAGGGAAGACCTTCTGAGAACTCCTAGTCGCTAGGTCTTCTGAGACCCTTCTGAGGCGACAGTGTTCTTTCCTCAGAAACATGTTTTCACCTTCTGCGCTTCTGAGATATCCTTTCTGATATCTTTGGCGCTATGCTTTTATCAATTCATCTCGAGGTTACTTGATGTTTTGTCTTTGTCTTTGCTCATGGCATTGCAATAATTTATAGCTTTCTGAGACACTTAGCGCACATATTAGCAAAACCTTAAGTAAAATTTTATACTTATGGCTTACCTTGTTATCATTAAAACTTTCATGATTCTGAGAGAATTATGCTTAATTCTCTTCAGAAAGGTTCTGGAGCTTACAATCTCCCCCTTTTTGATGATAACAACTTAAGTCTTAAGATAATAATTTTGCTTAAGTTCAGAAGTGTTTCTGAGTAAGTTCATAACTTATTCAGAATTCACTTTTGCTTTCTTAGAAACTAATTTAGCTTTCTGAGAGAAGGCTTCGTTATTTTCTTAGAAGGCTGAGATAATCAACAGTTCAAGTATGCATTGTATGATTACTGTTTGAGATTATCTATTCATAGCATGTATTTCATGATAAATGTATGTATGAGATTCAGAAATACCAAGCTAAGTAAATCAAGAGATGCCAAAAAAATAATAATGAAAGCTAGACATAAGATAGGTAAAACATGAGATGCCAAAGAAATGATTTTTCATTTATGGTTTTGTAAAGATACAAAAGATTTGGCTCCCCTAAATTGTTGCTCCCCTAAGTTCTAGCCTAGTGTTTACAATAATAGCCAATGTACAAAAATTTTATCATTTATCTACTCCCCTTTGTTCATCAAAAAGGGTGGCTAAGATATAGACGCATCATTGACTTAGAACTACTGCCTTCTGGCAATATAGCGTAGCAGCTGGCATATCTCCATTAGAATCTCACTCTGAGTCGCATTCTGAGCGCATTCTGGAGGAAGGTCAGAGGCAGTGGAAGGCTGTTGAGAAGAGGAGGGTGAGATGAAGGAGGACGAGAGACTTCAGCCTCAAGTACTTCATCGATTATATCCCGTGTTTGATATTCAGGAGGGTCTTCTTCTTGGACAGCTTTACCTTCAATAGCAGCAAGTTCAATCGAAGGCTGCCTTTGAGTATCCTCAGCAACTAGAGCAAGGTCTCGATCAGAGGGTTGCCTAGCTGATGGTTGCTCCATTGCACCAGAAGTCTGAGCATCATCGGAGAGGTTGAAGGTTGAGATCTGGCTATGCATGGCTTCATTGCTCTTCAACTTCTCAATTCGACCAAAGAAAGGCCGAAAGTGCACAGAGGGTGGAGTGACTACCATCCTTCCCAGCTGGAAGCGGAACCAATCATTGAGTCGTGTGGAGAAAGAGGGACCTTGTTGATCAAAGGATGTAGGAGGAACCTCTGTTATATCTTGAGGAGGAACCTCTGGTTCCTTCTGAGAGTCCTTCTCAGAAAGAGTTCCTTCTAAGGAACTGTGGGCAACAAATGCCTCAACTGCTGCAACTCCGGCAGCCATGGTAGCGTCAGCGCCCACCTCTGAGCTGAGCCCAGTGCTGGTGGTCCCTGGCACTACGTCATGTGTTGAGACATGAGTTTCCTCATGTTCCAAAGGGATCTCAGAAGAGAGGAGACCAACCTCAGAAGTTGGTTCAATTAAGCTTTCCTCATGCTGTAGTTGTTGTTGTTGTTGCATCTGAGCAGCTTCTGGAGTCTCAGAAGGATGATCCAGCGCCTTCTGAACTTCACTCATCGTCTGAGCCAACGACTCAACATTCACAGTGGCAACTTCAGTTGTGGTTGCTTCAGAAAGTTCCACCATAGAAACCGCAGAGGGCTTCTTCTGGGCCTCTTTCTTGGAGCTTCCAGCATCTGGAGTGCGATGCTCAATGCGAAAGCGTGCCGCATCTTCTTCCTCGGAAGAGGAATCAGCGACATTTCCTCCATGCCCCTGAATGTCTTCTCTGGTGGGGGAGACATGTCCAGATGAGGAGGAGTGATGAGAAGCTTCTGCTTCTTCTTCAACAGCAGCAGTAGTAGCAGCAGCGGTGGTGGCAGTAGTAGCAGTAACTGCTACAATTTCTTTACCCGTCGTCGTTGGCGGGCTCTGTTTCTTGGTGGTTTTTATCCCCACTCCTTTGTGAGTTTTTCCCTGATATTTCAAGGAATGTAGGAGTTTAGTTTTAAATTTGGTGGGTTTAAAACCATCAACAGAATCAGAAATAGGAATTGAAGTAGAAGAAGAGTGAAGAAATGAAGGTGGATTTTTAGAGTTAGCTTTTACCAAACGACCACGTTTCTTTTTCCCTTCTGGTGGCACGTCTGGGACTTGAAGAGTGGGAGGTGCTTTCCTTTTTCTGGTCATGGGTTGCTCAGATGTTGTTTCTTCTGAGTCTTCAGCAGCCTCAACAATCGTAGGAGCCTTCTGAGGAGTCTTCTGAGCTTCCTCAGAAGCCATACTCCGTGTCACCCTTGTTGGAGAAGGATGAGTCACCTTTTGCTTCTTCTTCTTCTTTTCTGGAGGATCGGAAACCTTTTCCTTTCCTTTCTCAGCCTTAGACGGCTGATGAGACAGCAGCTCCTTAGAGGACTTTGCTTCCTCCTCTTCTTAGGTGCCCCGTGTCTGGTACCTTTTCTTCTTGATGTTGT
>RYYW01000113.1:11325-154159 GCA_013621005.1 Aeschynomene evenia | reverse complement strand
CAGTTCCAGTGGTTTCTGAGTAGAAATACCACTTTTACTGGAAAGGAAGCCTTGGTCTGTTTCCCTTTTCACAGAAGTCGCAGGTTGCATCCTTCTGATACTTAATTATGGGAAGGCCCTTACAAGTCCTTTCTGAGAGAGTTCAGAAAGAAGTCTCATATGGGCATGACCAAGTTTCTTATGCCATAACCATTTGTCTTCTTGGACAGAGACAAGGCATTCCACATTTTGATCCTTTAGATCATCCAGATGGATAACATAGATGTTACCAACACGTTTTCCTTCCAGAACGATCTTGTCATTTGTGAGATTAATCACATGACAATACTTGGCATAAAACTCAACCTTTAAGCCTTTGTCACAAATTGACTGATGCTTAATAGATTGTGAGTTAAGCCATCGACCAAAAGTACATCTAAGATTTGGTGAGAGGAATCCTTACCAACATCTCGATTGTAGTGACTCTTCCCTTAGCGCCATCACCGAATCGCACTGTTCCGCCTTTTTGGGCTTGAGACTTCTGAACTAGTGCTTGCTTCCAGTCATGTGCCTCGAGCAGCCACTGTCAAGGTACCACTGCTCATCGTGGTGGTGGAGCAGCGCTTGATGATGTTCATGCAGTCACAAAGTTAACAGATTTAGGTACCCATTCTTTGTTGGGTCCTTGCTTGTTAGCTTTCTTGGATTTTTGCCTTCTTTTCTTAGAAGGGTCATGGTTTTGAGAGTCAGAGACCTTTTGTTTGCCCTTTTTAGAAGCACTTGCTTTCTGAGAAGTTTTACCCTTCTGAGAGGGGTCAGTCTTCTTAGAAGATTTTGCTTTCTGAGTTTTCTTCTTAGCCTTCTGAGGCTTAGAGATTTTTCCTTTTTTTCAACATAGGGCATTTTTCAGAACCATGACCACTCTTAAAACATGCAATGCACATGCGGGGTGATTTAGTTAAGAGTGGATCAAGATTATGTGGTTCAAAGACTTCTTCATATCCAAGACCGCTTTTGTCTTTATAGGGTCTTTGACCCCCAAGCAAAAGACTTAGCATCTTTTCACCATTTACCATCTTAACTAAGTCAGAGGTTAGAAGTTCATTTGTCTTTTGCAGTTCGATCATGGCCTTTTCAGCCTTTTCTACTGTGATTGAAGACAAACTTTCTAATTCTTGATACAGGTCATGACTTTCAAGGTATCTACCTTTGAAGTCGTCTCTTTCAAGCCTTAGGTTCTGAACTTCTTGAGTTAGTCTTGCATTTTCAGCTTCTGTGTTTTTAAAAGATTTTTTTAGGTCGCTGAAACTGTTAGCTAACTCGTTTGAGTCTTTCAGAAGATCATAATAGAGTTCTGAGAGCTGATCGTATGAGTATGAAAGAGGAGGGGAATTTTGTACCTCTTCTGACTCAGATTCTGTTTCCAGAATGTAGTCAGTTCCTGCCATGAAGCACACATTAGCTTCTTCTTCCTCACTTGCTGCTTCAGAAGCTTCGTCTTCTGAATCACTCCAGGTTGCAGCCATTGCCTTCTTTTTCTTTCTGGGAATGAATTTCTTCTTCCCTTTGTTTTGTGGACACTCCGTCTTGAAGTGGCCTTTTTCTCCACATCCAAAGCATGTGGCATCTGAAGGCTTTGACTTTCCTTTCTTAGGAGTGAATTCCTTACTTTTGTTTGGCCTCTTTGTGCAGGCTTTCTTCATTTTCTTTACTAGGAGAGAGATGTCGTCTTCGTCGGATTCTGAGCCTTCATCATTGTCAGACTCAGAAGCTTCTTCAGCTTTGAAAGCTTTGGAAGACTTTCTGACTTGACTGTTCAGAGCCAATCCCTTCTGAGGTCTGGAGGAAGCGGATGGTCCTCCGAGCAACCCTTCCAGTTCGATCTCATGCGTTCTAAGCGAACCAAATAGTACATCCAAACCTAGCTGGTTTAGATCCTTGGCTTCCTGGATTGCTATGACCTTAGGACGCCATTTTGCAGAAAGGCTTCTGAGGATTTTTCTTACCATCTCAGCGTTTGAATAAGTCTTTCCCAAGACTTTCAGCTGATTGATGATATGGAGAAATCTTATTGACATGTTGTCAATAGTTTCCTCAGGCTGCATGCTAAAGGACTCGTATTTGTGTACGAGCATTGAGATTTTTGTTTCCATGACTTCGCCATTACCTTCGTGCAGCATATGAAGTCTTTCCCAAATCTCTTGTGCAGTATCACATGACACAATTTTGTCATATTCTACTTTGGGTAAAGCACAGAGGAGAATATACTTGGCTTTGAAGTTGAGTTGTATTTTCTCCTTCATCTCTTGAGTCCATTCGTCCTTAGGGACCCGTCTTGTATAGGTTCTGAGTGCTGGAGGTGCCACTCCTGGCTCAGCGTCTGTTGCAACTACAGCATCCTCTGTAATTGTCTGCAGAGGCTGATAGTCTCCATTCTCGATCCTATCCCATAAGTCAAGACTAGTGTGCTTGATGAACAGCGTCATCCTGTCACGCCAGTAGTCGAAGCTGTCTCCAAGAAACATCGGAGGTCTGTTTATTGAAGCCCCATCTGATATGAATGCAGCTGGTGAATTCATATTTCCTTTCGTGGATCTTTTTCCTTGACACTGCTAAGTGCTCAACCCCTTAAGGACCGAGCTCTGATGCCAATTGAAAGTGTATGTGTGCACGAGAAGGGGGGGTTGAATCGTGCAAGTTTTGAAAATTACCTTTTAAAACTTTTTACTTAGAAAGCTGTTTTTACTCAGAAGGTGGATTTAAGAGCTTGCAGCGGAAATAGCTTTCTGAGAAGATTAAGTTTCTGAGAACTTAGTCTTTCTGAGAAAGTTCCTATCAGAGAAGTCTTAAGAAAGTGACTTTGAGTTATAATCTTTTAAACGCTTTCTGATTTTAATCAATAATGTTTTCACAAGACCTCTTAATTAAAACCGTGGTTGAGTTTTTCTCAAAGCTTTATGCAATTAAAGAGTAAGAGAGAAAAGCTTAACACAAAGAGTTTTATACTGGTTCGGTTATAACCAACCTACTCCAGTCCTCAACCTTCAGTTGAGAGTTCTTAGATATTCTTCTTAATGTGCCTTCTCAGACAACACTGCCTTTACCAAGTAAAGGACTTCCACCACTTCACAACCTGAAGTGGATTTCCTTGCCTCACACTAGAGGACTTCCTTGCCTTAAACACCTAAGGACTTCCTTGCCTCACAATAGAGGACTTCCTTGCCTTAATCAATTAAGGACTTTGAACTTTGCCTCAAACACCAGAGGACTTAAACTTGCCTTCACACAAAGAAGGACTTAGCGTTTTTCGAAGGTTTGATTTGATCGAAAACAACTACCAAGACTAAGTTACAAACCCAGTTTTACACTTAGTAGACTTCTAGAATTAACTTACAAATGTAAGAATTTACACCAATTCAGAACTAGAAGATTTTACAAAGTTAGAAGAACAATTTCGTAAAAATTGTCTTTCTGAGAAAGTTCTAAGTTTTCGCAAAATGATTTTCAATTCAACAGAGTTTTGGCACGTTTAATCAAGAGTTTTAGCGCAAGAGTTTTCGTCACATTGCTCTGGAATTGAACTCATATATATAGGCATCAAAGAGCCGCGAAATTAGAGGCTTTCACTTTGCTTATGTGGCTGTGTCCTTTTCAGAACGGCTCCCTGCTACAGTCAGCGCAAAATGAGGAACTTTTCAGAACTGCACAGTGCGCGTGTTCCCACTTCCTTGGCTAGTTGTAGCGAGCTTTCTGAGACTGTTTGCGCTCCCTAGAGTCCAGACACTTGGTTGCTTCTGAGTCCTACCTTCTAAGAGTGTACGGACTTCTGAGGCGAACCTTCTGAGGGAAGACCCTTCTGAGAACTACTAGTCGCAAGGTCTTCTAAGACCTTTCTGAGGCGACAGTGTTCTTTCCTCATAAACATGTTTTCGCCTTCAGCGCTTCTGAGACATCCTTTCTGATATCTTTGGCGCTATGATTTTATCAATTGATTTCAAGGCTACTTGATGTTTTGTCTTGGTCTTTGCTCATGGCATTGCAATATTTTAAAGCTTTCTGAGACACTTAGCGCACATATTAGCAAAACCTTAAGTAAAATTTTATACTTATGGCTTACCTTGTTATCATTAAAACTTTCATAACTCTAAGAGAATTATGCTTAATTCTCTCAGAAGGGTTTTGGAGCTTACAATAAGTTGCTCTGATGGGTAAAAAGTGAGCCGATTTCGTCAATCGGTCTACTATTACCCAAATGGCATCATTACTGGCTTGGGTTTTTGGTAACCCCAGTACAAAATCCATAGATATACTTTCCCACTTCCAACGAGGGATTTGCAGTGGTTGTAACATACCGGGTTCCTTTTGGTGTACAATCTTCACTTTTTGACACACTAAACACTGGTTCACCCAATCCGATACATCTTTCTTTATACCGGGCCACCAAAACATTTTCTGTAGATCTTGATACATCTTGGTTGCCCCGGGTGAATGGTGAAGTGGCTTTTGTGAGCCTCCTCCAGAATACTACTCCGGAGGTCACCATAAGCAGGTACACAAATCATTCCTTTACATCTCCACAAACCATCTCCGTCCTTACTAAACCCTTATGCTTTCTCGTCATTCGCCGCCTGTACTAACTTTAGAAACTCCTCATCAATCCCTTGAGCTTGTATAATATCCTCCTTGAACTTACTAGAAATTGTAAGGTGGCTAACCCTAACACTTGTCGGGGTAAAGGAAACTCCTAGGTTAAGATTCCTGAAGTTCTCCAATAGTTCCGTCTCCTTTATCATCAAGTGAGACACATGAAGCATTTTGCGACTTAAAGCGTCCGCTACCGCGTTCGTTTTTCCTGGATGGTAGTTCAATCCAAAATCATAATCTTTTAAAAATTCCATCCATCGTCTTTGCCTCATGTTTAGTTCTTTCTGATCAAAGAGATATTTCAAACTCTTATGATCAAAGAAAACTTCAAATCTCACTCCGTACAAGTAGTGCCTCCAAATCCTTAAAGCAAAAATGATTGCGGCAAGCTCCAGGTCATGGGTAGGATAATTCACCTCGTGTGGTTTTAATTGCCGTGAAGCATATGCCACTACTTGGTGATGTTGCATCAACACGCAACCCAACCCTTTCCCTGAAGCGTCACAATAGACTTCAAAAGGTTCATTAGGATCAGGCACCACAAGTACAGGTGTTGTGGTCAATCTCTCTTTTAACTCTGCAAAACTTCTTTCACATTCATTAGACCACACAAAAGGAGCATTCTTCCTAATAAGTTTTGTCAAAGGTAAAGCAAGCTGCGAATAACCCTTAATAAACCTACGGTAGTATCCCGCTAATCCTAGAAAGCTTCTAATCTCAGTAACCGTAGTTGGTCTCTCCCAGTTTACCACGGCTTCAACCATACTAGGATCTACGCCTATGCCCTCCGCAGATACTACATGGCCTAAAAACTTGACTTTCTTCATCCAAAACTCACACTTACTTAACTTGGCATACAACTTCTTTTCTTTCAATACTTCCAAAACCAACCTAAGATGACTTTCATGTTCTTCCTCCGTCCTAGAATAAATCAAAATGTCATCAATGAAAACAACTACAAATTTATCTAAGAACGGTCGGAAGATTCGGTTCATATAGTCCATAAACACCGCCGGGGCATTAGTTAATCCAAAGGACATCACTGTAAACTCATAATGCCCATAGCGAGTTCTAAAAGCCGTCTTAGGTATATCCTCACCTTTGACCCTAATCTGATGATATCCTGACCTCAAATCTATCTTGGAAAACACCTTCGCCCCTCTCAACTAATCCATCAAATCATCTATTCTAGGAAGGGGATACTTATTCTTTATTGTTACCTTATTCAACTGCCGGTAATCTATACATAATCTCATACTCCCATCCTTTTTCTTGACAAACAACACTGGGGCTCCCCACGGTGAAGCACTGGGTCTAATAAACCCTTTCTCCAGCAACTCCCCCAATTGTGTCTTAAGTTCGTTCAACTCACTGGGTGACATCCGGTAAGGGGCCATAGAGACAGGCCCTGTTCCCGGAACTAAATCTATACTAAATTCTACTTCTCTGGACGGAGGAAACTCGGGTATGTCATCAGGGAAAACCTCTGGATACTCTCTTACTACAGGTATGGCGTCTAGGCTCAGTTTAGTTTCCACATCATTTGAGGCAAGGAATACAAGACCTTTATGTGTAACCCCACTTTGACTTAACTCCACAGGATGTACTGACAAACTAAAAGAAACTGTAGGTGACTCAGGATTAGGTATACTGGAGGTATCGTGGAATATGACAGACTTGGCATGACAATCCAATAAGACTTTATTTACTGATAACCAATCCATACCTAGAATTACACCCAAACCTGACATAGGTAAACAGATAAGATCAAAGATAAACGACTTATCCCCTAACATGAATTGACATTTAGTGCAGACAATGTTTGTACTTATAGGTTTTTCTGTAGGTGTGGACACATGCAAATCATATGGTAACTCACACATAGGTAAATGTTGTAAGCTCCAGAACCCTTCTGAGAGAAATTGATATATTTCTCTTAGAGAGATGGAAAGTTTTAATGATAACAAAGTAAGCCATAAGCATAAAAATTTTACTTAAGGTATTGCTAATATGTGTTCTAAGTGTCTCAGAAAGCTTAAACTTTTGCATCTCCATGAGTAAGATCAAGACAAACAACGAGTAGCCTTATGAATTAAAAAATGAAATCATAGTGTGAAGGACATCAGAAAGGATAGTCAAGAAATGCAACAGGTGAAAGTGCAGTTCTGAGAGAAGAACATGGTCGCCTCAGAAAGGTCTCAGAAGACCTTGCGACTGGTGGTTCTCCGAAGGGTCTTCCCTCAAAAGGTTCGCCTCAGAAGTCCGTACATCTCTCAGAAAGTTGGACTCAGAAGCAACCAAGTGTCAAGACTCAATGGATGAAGCATTCATTCTCAGAAAGCTCGAAACAGCAAGCAAAGGAAGTGGGAACACGCGCTCTGCACAAGACAGAAAAGTTCCTCTTTTCGCGCTGAATGTTGCAGGGAGCCGTTCTGAGCCAGACACAACCACATCAGCAAAGTGAAAGCTTCTATCTTCGCGGCTCTTTGATGCCTATATATATGAGTTCAATTCCAGAGCATTGTGACGAAATTCTTGCGCTAAAAACTCTTGATTAAACGTGTCAAAACTCTGCTGAATTGAAAATCATTAGTGAAAACTTAGAACTTTCTCAGAAAGACAATTTTACGGAATTGTTCTTCTAACTTTGCGAAAATCTTCTAGTTCTGTATTGGTGTAAATTCTTACGTTTGTAAGTTAAATCTAGAAGTCTACTAAGGGCCAAATTAAGTTTGTAACTTAATCTTAGTAGTTGGTTTTCGAAGCAAAAACAACTTTCCGAAAAACGCTAAGTCCTTCGTTGTTTGAAGGCAATTTTAAGTCCTCGATTGTTTGAGGCACGTTTAAGTCCTTAAGTGTTTAAGGCAAGCAAAGTCCTCGGTTGTGAGGCAAGGTAAAGTCCTTAAGTGTTTAAGGCAAAGAAGTCCTCTAGTGTTGGAGGCAAGGAAGTCCTCTGGTTTGAGGCAAGGAAATCCACTTCGGATTGTGAAGTGGTGGAAGTCCTTTACGTGGTAAAGGCAGTGTTGTCTGAGAAGGCACAATAAGAAGAATATCTAAAGAACTCTCAACTGAAGGTTGAGGACTGGAGTAGGTTAGTTAGAACCGAACTAGTAAAAAAATTTCTTTGTGTCAAGCTTTTCTCCCTTCAACTCTTATTTTCAAGAAAGCCAACGAACACGTTTACCACGTAATACACCTTCAATTGGCATCAGAGCTCGGTCCTTAAGGGGTTGAGCACTTAACAGTGTCAAAGAAATAGATCCAAGAAGGGACTATGGACTCACCAGCTGCGTCCATATCTGATGGGGCTTCAATCAACAGACCTCCAATGTTCCTTGGAGATAGTTTCGACTATTGCCGTGATAGGATGACATTGTTCATCAAGCACACCAGTCTTGATCTATGGGATAGGATTGAGAACGGCGACTATCAACCTCTGCAAACAATAACAGAAAAAGCTGTTGTTGAAGCAGGCGCTGAACCTGGAGCAGCACTTCCAGCGCCCAGAACCTACACCAGACGAGTTCCCAAGGATGAATGAACTCAAGACATGAAGGAGAAGATTCAGCTGAACTTCAAGGCCAAGTACATTCTCCTATGTGCACTACCCAAGGTAGAATACGACAAGATAGTGTCGTGTGATACAACACAGGAGATATGGGAAAGGCTTCACATGCTGCATGAAGGTAATGACGAAGTCAAGGAAACGAAGATATCCATGCTCGTACACAAGTACGAATCCTTCTGCATGCAACAAGATGAAACCATTGACAGCATGTCAATACGGTTTCTTCACATCATCAATCAGCTCAAAGTCTTGGGAAAGACTTACTCAAACGCTGAAAT
This sequence comes from Aeschynomene evenia, assembly GCA_013621005.1. Classification (NCBI taxonomy): domain Eukaryota; kingdom Viridiplantae; phylum Streptophyta; class Magnoliopsida; order Fabales; family Fabaceae; genus Aeschynomene; species Aeschynomene evenia. The sequence goes on along the minus strand of RYYW01000113.1, from coordinate 145,690 downwards.
GGTAAGAAAAATTCTCAGAAGCCTCTCCTCAAAATGGCGTCCAAAAGTCACAGCAATCCAAGAAGCCAAGGATCTAAATCAGCTTGGTTTGGATGTACTATTCGGTTCACTCAGAACACATGAGATTGAGCTAGAAGGATTTCTTGGAGGACCATCCTTTTCATCTAAGCCTCAGAAGGGTCTGGCTCTTAAAAGCCAAGTAAAAAAATCTTCCAAGGCTCTCAAGGCCGAAGAAGTTTCTGAATCAGAAGATGAATCAGACTCAGAAACAGAGGAAGATGACATCTCTCTTCTGGTTAGAAAAATGAAGCAAACTTGGAAGAGAAGACCAAGAAAAGGCAAGGGATTACTCCTAAGAAGGAGGCTAAAGCCTTCTGAAGCCACATTTATGGCTGTGGAGAAAGGGTCACTTCAGAACGGAGTGCCCTCAGAACAAAGGAAGAAGAAGTTTATTCCCATAAAGAAAAGAGGCAATGGTTGCTACTTGGAGTGACTCAGAAGAGGAAGATTCTGAGCCAGCAAACGAAGAGGAAGCTAACGTCTGCTTCATGGCTGGTACTGACTATATTCTGGAAACAAAATCTGAGTCAGAAGAGGTACCTAACTCCCCTCCTCTCTCATACTCATATAATGAGATCTCAGAACTCTATGAAGAGCTTTTGAGAGACTCAAACGAATTAGCTAACAGTTTCAGCAACTTAAAGAAAAATTACAAACATCTAGAAGCTGAAAATGCTAGACTAATTCAAGAAGTTGAGAATCTAAAACTTGAAAGAGATGATTTTAAAAACAGATATCTTGAAAGTCACAATCTCTATCAATTTTTAGAAACAATGTCTTCTGTAACTGTCGAAAAGGATGAACTAGCCTTAATAGAATTACAAAAGACCAATGAGCTTCTCACTTCTGATCTAGTTAAGATGGTCAATGGCGGGAAAATGATGACTCTTTTACTTGGAGGTCAAAGACCTTACAAAGATAAAAGAGGACTTGGATATGAAGAAGCTTTCGAACCCCATGACCTTGATCCATCATTAACTAAATCACATCGCATGTGCATCTCATGTTTCAAAGATGGACATGGATCTGAGACATGCCCTATGCTTAGTAAAGGAAACACTTCTCTGCCCAAAAGGGCTAAGAAGATTAAAAACTCTCAGAAGACAAGTCCTTCTCAGAAGGGTGAGTCTTCTCAGAAAGCGAAAGCTTCTAAAAAGGGCAAAGAAAAGGTTTCTAAGTCTCAGAACCACAATCCTTCTAAGAAAAGAAGACAAAAGGCAAAGAATGCTAACAAGCAAGGACCCAACAAAGCATGGGGTACCTAAATCAGTGAACTTTGTGTCTGCAGGTGCATCAACAAGCACTGCTCCACCACCAAGATGAGCAGTGGTACTTGGACAGTGGCTGCTCAAGGCACATGACTGGAAGCAAGCACTAGTTCAGAAACCTTAAGCCCAAGAAAGGAGGAACGGTGTGATTCGGTGATGGTGCCAAAGGGAAAGTCACTGCCATAGGAGATGTTGGTAAGGATTCTTCTCACCAAATCTCTGATGTACTTTTAGTTGATGGCTTAACACACAATCTATTAAGCATTAGTCAATTCTGTGACAAAGGCTTAAAGGTTGAGTTTTATGCCAAATATTTCCATGTGACTAATCTCACTAACGGCAAGGTCGTTCTGGAAGGAAAACGAGTTGGTAACATTTACGTTATCCATCTAGATGATCTAAAGGATCAAAATGTGAAGTCTCTTGTCTCTATCCAAGAAGACAAGTGGCTTTGGCATAAGAAACTTGGTCACGCCCATATGAAGCTTCTTTCTGAGCTCTCTCAGAAAGGACTTGTAAAGGGTCTTCCCAACATTAAGTATCAGAAGGATGCAAATTGCGACTTCTGTGAAAAGGGAAAACAAACCAAAGCCTCATTTCCAAGCAAGAGTGGAATCTCTACTCAGAAACCACTTGAGCTCCTTCACATGGATCTCTTTGGACCAACTAGAACGGCTTCCCTTTCTGGAAAACGCTATGGTCTTGTCATAGTGGATGATTATTCTAGATTTACTTGGGTATTCTTTCTAGCTGCGCTTCTAAGGAAGAAACATTTGAAAAATTCAAAACTTTTGCGAAAAGAGTTTCAAATGAAAAAGAGTCTCACATTCACACCATACGATCCGATCATGGAGGTGAATTTGAGAATCACGCTTTTGAAAAGTTTTTTGTGAAAATCTGGGCATTGCTCACGAATTCTCTTCTCCCAGAACTCCTCAACAAAATGGAGTGGCTGAGAGAAAGAATCGAAGCCTTCAAGAAATGGCAAGAACAATGCTCTTGGAAAGTGGGCTATCAAAAGGTTTTTGGGCTGAGGCTGTAAACACCTCATGCTATATTCAGAATCGAGTTTTTCTAAGACCAGTTCTGAAGAAAACACCTTACGAGCTTTGGAAGAACAAAATACCCAACATATCCTATTTTCATGTTTTTGGTTCTTCGTGCTTCACACTCAACACAAAGGACAAACTAGCTAAGTTTGATCCTAAATCCGATGATGGAGTATTCCTAGGACATTCCTCTGTCTCTAAAGCCTATAGAGTTTATAACAAGAGGAGAAAATGTGTTGAAGAGACAATCCATATTAAGTTCAAAGAACTTAGTAAGGACTTGCCTCAAAAGGTTGCTGACTTAGAAGATGAATTTGAGAAACTCAACATCTCTTCTGAGAAAGCCAAAAAGAAAATTCTTATAGATGACGAGAGTGATTTCCAATCTATGGAAAAACCCTCTCCATCCAAAGAAAAATATAAAGAAATCATTGAAGCTCCAGAACCTGATGAATCTATTTCTCCAACGTCAATGGAATTTAGATTCTCAGAAAGTCAAGCTTCTGATAACTCAGAACGAGAACCTTCTGAGCCACCTTCTCAGAACCCTATGCCTAAAGGACATAGAGGCTCAAGAGACTTGAAAAATGTCTCTCAGAATGAAGTCTTGGGTGATCCTGAGCGTGGTGTGAGAACTAGAAGGAACTACACGAATCTCGCTATGGTTTCTGAACTTGAACCAGAATGCATAGAAGAAGCGTTGGATGATCCTAGCTGGATAAATGCCATGCAGGAAGAACTCAGCCAATTCGAGAGAAACCAAGTTTGGAAACTTACCCAGAAACCCAAAGGCAAGACTGTCATTGGGACTAAATGGGTGTTTCGAAACAAACTTGATGAAAATGGTCAAGTCGTGAGAAATAAGGCCAGATTGGTTGCTCAAGGGTACAATCAACAAGAAGGAATAGATTATGATGAAACCTTTGCTCTAGTCGCAAGATTGGAAGCTATTAGGATGTTGCTAGCTTTTGCTGCACATAAAGGCTTCAAACTCTATCAAATGGATGTAAAATCTGCCTTCTTGAATGGATACCTGTCTGAGGAAGTTTATGTAAAACAACCTCCTGGTTTTGTGAATGATATTTAAGCTCACAAAAGCTCTGTACGGTCTAAAACAAGCTCCTAGAGCTTGGTACGACAGATTGAGTTCCTTTCTGCTTAAAAATGGATTCTCAAGAGGGAAAGTTGACACTACACTATTCACTCTCTCAGAAGACTCTGGTTTCTTGATTGTCCAAATTTATGTTGATGACATAATTTTTGGTGCAACCAATGAGCGGCTATGCAAAGAATTCTCCAAGCTAATGCAAGGTGAATTCGAGATGACCATGATGGGGGAACTTAAGTTCTCCCTAGGATTGCAAATCAAGCAAGAGTCAAAAGGGACTTTTATACATCAAGAGAAGTATACCAAAGAACTTCTGAGGAAGTTTCTGATGGATAAAGCCAAGCCTATGAGCACCCCCATGCATCCTTCTCAAGTAATTGACTTGGATGATGATGGTGAGAAAGTCTCAGAAAGCAACTATCGTGACATGATTGGTTCTCTTCTCTATCTCACTGCTTCTAGACCAGATATTCAACTAAGTGTTGGCATCTATGCTAGATTTCAATCAAAGCCTAAGCAATCTCACTTAACTGCTGTTAAAAGAATTCTGCGATATTTGATTGGAATTACTAATCTTGGTTTATGGTACGAGAAAGGTTGTTCCTCCGATGTTGTAGGATATTGTGATGCTGACTATGCTGGAGATATGATTGATCGCAAGAGCACAAGTGGATGCTGCTGTTTCTTTGGAAAATGCTTAATTACATGGTCATGCAAAAAGCAGAACACTATTGCGCTATCAACAGCAGAAGCTGAGTATGTGTGAGCAGCAAATTGCTGCACTTAGATGCTTTGGATAAGGAACCAATTGCGTGATTATCAACTAAGGTATGAGAAAATTCTCATTCTTTGTGATAATACTAGTGCAATTAACTTAGCAAAGAATCCTATTCAGCATTCACGATCCAAGCACATAGATATAAAACATCATTTCATTCGGGATCATGTGCAAAAAGGCGATGTTGAAATCAAATTTGTGAATACTGAGGATCAAATCTCAGATATAATCACAAAGCCTTTACCCGAGGATCGTTTTAATGTCCTGAAAGGGCTTCTTAATATAAAAGGTTTCTAAGTGTTTAAATTCTGAAAAATATTTTCTTAGAAACTCCCCTTAGTCCTAAGCTTAGAATCTGAGACAGATAAGTTAGAGCTACGCATCTGAGCAAAATGTCAGAAAACATGTTCTGAGAGAATCATCTCTCAGAAGACCCACCTCTCAAAAAGGAAGTCTTCTGAAATGTCTCTCAGAAGGCAACATTCTCAGAAGGACCACTTCTCTCAAAAGAGTGCCTTCCAAGAAATTAGTTATCAACGGTAACTTTTGAATTAAATTCTGCAACGGCTACTTCTTACCTGCTCTATAAAAATCACAAAGTCACGTTCTAGATTTGATATTTGCTCTTCCAAATTCACCCAAAACGCTGTCAAATTCTCTTCTCACCTCATCTCTCTTCTTTCATCCCTCTCCTCTCTCGCTCAAACCTTAACTTCATCCTCAATCAGCTGCCTCCAGTGGAAATAAGAGCATGAGTAAGGAAGCTGACTCTTCTGATGGAAAACAGAAGAAGAAAGATACTCACTCATCCTCTATAAAAAGAAGCATGGGTTCTGAGATACCTCAGAAGGTCTCTCAGAAGGAACTCAAGGCAATCATCCTGACTGAAGATTATGAGGAAATATCGTCTCATCAAATATCGATCGGGAAAAGGAAAACAACAGCAAGGGCAGTAGAAAGCAAATATAAGCAAGGTCGAGTAGGAAAGAAAGAACACAAAGAAACTACCATCTTAGCACATGCTACCAATGTTGGACTCAGTTCATAAACTATCACTGATGCTACTCATATTTCTGAAACATTTGTGACCGAGTGTTCTTCAGAAAGGAGCCAGTCTGACCAAGACTCACACAAGGAGGTCCAGGAGTGTTACTTCAATTTGATTAAAATTCCTCTTCTTCAGCTTGGTCCAACTCCCTCCATATTAGATTTGATAAGTGAATTTAGTTCTGAGAACGGAAGGATAGAAATAAATTCACCTCGTATGGGTCAATCCATGAAGAAAAAGATAATTGAAGCAATGCATCAACAGATGTCTACCTTCAATATCCCAGATCAAGATCAGAGATTAGAGACAATGGGTCACCCAACGGACACCTTGGAGCTAGTTCAGGATTCTGAGGACACTCAGAAGCAGCCCTACATTAAGGAAATCACTAGTGAAGAAAAAGCTGAAGAAGAAGGAGAACCTATGCCTGAATATCAAAGGTTGGACATCATAGATGCGGTACTTGAGGCTGAAGTCTCTCGTCCTCCTCTATCTTTTCCATCCTCTTCAAATCACCATTCTACCTCTTCACATGAGATACCTCCAGAATGCCATCCAGGCGCGGATCAAGCCGAAGTCCAGATGAAAATTTGCAAACTTCTCCGCTATATAGCTAGGAAGCCGTAGCTCTAAGTCCGTGATGGCGTTTATGTTAGCCACCCTTTTTGATGTAACAAAGGGGAGAAGAAAAATAGATAACATTTTGGCTATATAAACAACTAGGCCTAGGATTTAGGGGGAGTAACCTAGGATTTAGGGGGAGTAACAAATTTAGGGGGAGCCAAAAATTTTGTTTGTAACCCCATTTGAAATTAATGAAATATTATTCATGTTTTGGCATCTCTTGTTTTATTAGCTTAGTATTTCTGAAATTCACATACTTACTCATCAAGAAATACATGCTATATATCTGATAATCTAAAACAGTACTCATACTTTGCATATCTATCTGTTGATTATCAAAGCCTTCTAAGAAAATAACAAAGCATTCTCTCAGAAAGCTAAGTTAGTTTCTAAGAAAGCAATAGTGCCTTGTGAGTAAGTTGTGAACTTAATCAGAAACACTTCAGAACTTAAGCAAAATTATTATCTTAAGACTTAAGTTGTTATCATCAAAAAGGGGGAGATTGTAAGCTCCAGAACCCTTCTGAGAGAAATTGATATATTTCTCTTAGAGAGATGGAAAGTTTTAATGATAACAAAGTAAGCCATAAGCATAAAAATTTTACTAAAGGTATTGCTAATATGTGTGCTAAGTGTCTCAGAAAGCTTAAACTTTTGCATCTCCATGACAAACAACGAGTAGCCTTATGAATTAAAAAATGAAATCATAGCGTGAAGGACATCAGAAAGGATAGTCAAGAAACGCAAAAGGTGAAAGTGCAGTTCTGAGAGAAGAACACTGTCGCCTCAGAAAGGTCTCAGAAGACCTTGCGACTGGTGGTTCTCAGAAGGGTCTTCCCTCAGAAGGTTCGCCTCAGAAGTCCGTACATCTCTCAGAAAGTTGGACTCAGAAGCAACCAAGTGTCAATGTAAGACCCCAAAATTCTAATTATACCTTAATTAGAGGGATTTAGTTATAATCACTTTAATCAAGGTGTAATTGGAATATGTATGTGATCAGGATGTATTTTGACGTATATGTGTTATTTGATATGTGTTATGTGTATTATGTTGATAGATCATTACATACGAGTTAAATACAAAAAAATAGACTAAGAACCTTGGGAAGGAAGTTAAGAAACAATCATGATAGAATTTAGGTATTCATGGTTATGTATAAGTTTATATAGGTGTGAGAAGGGTGTCTAGGGTGTTAGAAATGGTTTAAAGAGTGTTAGGTGCATTTTGGAGTTTTAGATGTTTGAAACTGCTGCTGCTGTCATTTATCAGCAGATGCTCGCTAGCGGCCAGTTCTAGTCGCTAGTGGGTGAGGCGGCAGAAGTTAGTCGCTAGCGGCCGTGATAGGGCGCTAGCGGGTAATGCGGCGTGATCGGTCGCTAGCGGCCGCATGATGCTCGCTAGCGACCAGCATCGTGACAGAACAGAATTTCTGTCATTTTGCATTTTGGGCCAAGCCCTCCAACTTTTTAATATTGCCTAGATGCCCCTCCGTTCAGAACCACCTTATAACCCCAGAAGAGGTTTCTGAAACCTTACTTCACCCTTAAGAACACTCTCATACCCTCTCAAGCTTCCAAAACATATAACCAACACTCAAACCTCACCTCTATATCACCTAAACTCATCACATCAAAGAACAAACACTACCCTCAGATCCTTCTTATCAATTCCTTTCATTCCAACCGATCAGAAACCATCAGAAATCATAGAGACATCATCATCATCATTAAGGAAGCTTAGGTAGAGAACTAAGTAAGGAGTTCAAGAAGAGAAAGTGATTTCTAGCTTGGATAGAGAGAAACTACAAGAGGTAGGGATTTAGATTTATGTTAAGATATATATTAATATGTTTTCATGCATCAGATACGAGTACATGCCTTCATTTGCATCAAATGGTTGCTGTTCTGTAAACTGATATGAGTGTAGGATCGATATGCGCGCTAGCGGCCAAATCATAGCCGCTAGCGGGTGTAGGGAACCGACTTGGGCGCTAGCGGCCATAGCGGACGCGCTAGCGACCAGATCGCAGAACTTTCTGCAGAACTGTGTCTCCTGCTACTTTATTTTTATGATGATTCCAATCTTACATGTGATCTTTGAAATAATACAGTATGAGGAATACATATAGTTATATATATATATATATACATGAAACATATTTTAACTTATGATAATAATTGGTATAATAAAAAGAATAATATATGAGATTAATCATATTATGTGATTACTTGCATATAAGGAATATTGACACATATAATATGATGAGTATATATATATATATATATATATATATATAAGTATATATATCAGAAGTATAATTTGATTATTGGAAATGATTGATATTGTGACATCTGTATTTCTATAGCTACTTGTTTGTGGTAGATTTGATTATGATTAGCTATATGCTCATGTGAATGATTTAAAGATGTGTTCTTATTTGGATATATGCTTATGTGAATGATTTGGAGCTACGTACTTACGTGGATGTGTAATTGTGTGATTAAATGGTGGCTAGATAATTATGTGGATGAACTTAGAAGATTTCATGAGGATTTATGATACCAAGGTTGCATGGCTCATGATTTATTATATTTAAAAGGATTATTCTATTAGGTGCATGAAATTAGTATTTGAATATTTTACTACTATTTTACGTGTATGAAAAATGTGCATGTGCATGCAAGATCATAAGGCTTCTCTTAGATTAGTGAGTGATCTTTGTATTTTCCACCTAGGACCAATCATCTTTGAGGGCCCCACCTCTTATCTAATATTCATTTCACCCACCATCACATAAAAGTATTATTATTTTATTTCCACCTATGACAACAATTCCTACTATGGCCCACAACTAGTCTTTGATCGCCACTTGGCATCGTTTGACCATTCTACAAGTAACATGACTAATCCTTAGAGATCATATATTATTTAATTATCCTAGATGTACAAAATTTAAATAAAATACCTCCACATTTCCCTCTAGAAACCGTGGCCATATATACATACACATACACATACATTGATTCATTTTGTCTAGATTAGTCTATTATAATTTAAGTACATGATGGCACCTTTATCCACTTCATCAAGCAACCTACATGCAAGCCTCCACATCATCATCCTTCCCTTGATTCTTGCTGCCCCGGCCCCACCAATCCGCCACTTCATCCATTGCATGCAAGCCCCCTCACCAAAAACTACTTCTCCAAGTCACCTCTTTGAACCATCATTGCACCATATGCACCAAGACTCCACATGGATCTCTAAGACCTGACTTGAGACAATAATTTCCCCTTAATTTCGTGCATATATCAGCCTCCCATAATATTGATACATATCAGCCCCAATTAGAGCCATACTACACTCCATAATCACCCTATGGTACCACCATTGCATCTAGATGTTTCTAATCACATTCCTACACCTCTAAACTAATTTAATCAAGTCAAACCACCTCTCCACTCCACAATTTCGTGCACCACACTCCCCTCACAGCCCTTACACATCAGAACCAACTCCAACACTCAACCTTACCCCAATTGGTTGCATGCACCACCCACACTTGACTACATCATTTCCCTATTTCTCTAACACTCAAACTATTCATTCTAACACTTAGAAACACTTCTGATTTCGTGGCTCCCTCATTCAGAAGCTCTCTACCTTCAGAAACACATCTAACTCATCTCTCAACACTCCCTCAAAAGCCCTAAGGATCATACACACCACCAAGAACACAAACACCATTCTAGACCACTCTTGCACCTCCAAAATCATCACCATTGATTCTTATATCACCTCCACATAACCAACATCATTCTCATCCTCTCTTGGTCATTCTCAAGTGGAGCAACTCGGCCTAGGAGCTCCAGAATCGAATCCACCATCAAAAGACCCGTAAAAGCTCAAGAACACCACTTTTGAGTGAGTTGTTTAACCTTCTTTGTGCCTATCCTTTTGATCTGAGCATGCCATGTTTAAATGTGTTTTTGCATGCCTTATAATCTGTATTTCGTGATACATGAAGCCCTACGTCAGAATCATTAACATGCATTTAAGAAAAATCACATTTTGAACACATGCATGAACATAATCTTTGCATGCAAGCATTTTGATGTTTTAAACACTATCTTAATACATTCCACCGATTAAAAGTTCATATATATGTATATAAATGATTTTTGATGGAAAAGAATCGGTAAAAATTGATTAAAACAAGATTTGGAAGCTAAAACACGATTCTGCAGAAACTTGGTTTCTGTCAGCATCTGCTCGCTAGCGGCTGATCTACACGCGCTAGCGACCACCCCGTCGCCAGCGATCGTGAAGAACGTGCTAGCGGCTATATTCAGAAACTTCAGCATCTTTTGCATGAAAATACCTCTCTTTGCATAGATCTCTTATTTTAACATGCATGGACCGATTGAAATGTCTTTATTATGTTTTTAGAAACTTGCATGTTCGATATTTACAACTTGTAACCTTTGAAAATGGTTGGATGAAGCATTCTAAGTTCAGAAGCTTGATCTGTTCTTGAAGCTCCTGAAGCACGTGCTAGCGGCCAGCACGCACGCGCTAGCGAGTGAGCATGAACGGAGCAGGCGCTAGCGGCTGTATCATGCGCGCTAGCGGCCGTGCCCGAGAAATTCTAGGAAATGTTCTTGATTTTGATTTTGATGATTCTAATGGATTTTAATGATTTTAAGTTTCTGGAAAAATGAAAATAAGTATATATACTGACCCTTTATGATTTATATTAATTATTTCACTCTTAGAATATTTTTCTATGAATATTGGATTTTTACGTGTTTAAAATTAATAAAAACTCAAGATATGGATTTTTATGAAAATGAGTATGATTCTAGAATATATGAATTACTTACTGGAATAAGACATTAAAAATATATAAGTATGTAAATAAATGGTGATTTTACTAAAATACCCTTTTTAGCTATAACTTGAAATATTTACCATGTTATAATATATGACAAAAATGCAATGATTATGATTCTGATGGGTGGCTAACTTATACATGTTAATATGCATTTTAAGATATTTTATACTTACTGGAATATAATGATTCACATGATATATTGAAAATTACCAAAATACGCTTTTGTGCTATAAAATGAGATAATGGTCATATTATAACATGTGATGAATTGTAATATTTGTGGTGGTGAATATGGATGATATGTACATGTTATCATGCATTTTTGAGATAATTATTCTTGCTGTAATACGATGTTTTATATGATATGTTATGATCAAATATTGTTGAGACTTGATAATGATAAGTATGAACCATGCAAAGTGCTATCATGTGAAGTTGGTGAATTATGACGATGTGTATACTTGTGTGAATGTATTGGATGATTATTAATCTATGAAATCAGAATGTGTATTGTATGAATATGTCGTTGATATGATGATAATGATGATTGAGAAAGTACGAATTGATGTTGATTATATTGTGTTGATTTTTATGATGATGATATCATTGATGTGTTAATGATTGTGGGAAGTGATGATGTATTGAGAAGTGATGAAGTGATGAGAAGTGATGAAGTGATGGGAAGTGTTGAAGTGATGAGAAGTGTTGAAGTGATGAGAAGTGATGATGAAGGGGAGTTTGTGATTTGTTTAATTGCATATATAGCCGTCAAACGAAACTATTGATTAGCCTAGATCTAGCCGTTCGAGGAGCCGAACGGTGGGCATTCTCACGGGATAGGGAGGCCTATGTGGTGAGATGCAGTTTTTGGCATTAGGACACATAGTCCTGCCGGATGGATACCTAGGTGAAGGGTGACACGGGTATCAAAAGCTGCCGGGTACCTAGATGTAAGGGTGAATTTGGGTACGGCCGGTGGGGTTTCTTGTGATTTGGCTACCTAGAAGTATAGTGTATTTGGGTTGGCCCGGAAGTGTTGTTGTTTGAACTTGTGTTCATGAAAATGGAAAACGGCTAATCTCTAGTAGCGAGAGACGAAGAGGCTCTGAAGTGCGAAGTGGACCGATGTTCCTCATAGTACGGCCTATGGGAGTTTCGTCGAACGCGACGCACGATCAGATACTGCGTAGGTTGCTAGAATCGCGAGAACATAGAAAAGACAACTAGGTTCCCCTAGATCGGACAAGTAAGACGTTTGACCATTCGAAACAATAGCTCGATCTTTTATGTGAAAGCTTGTTTTAGAAAACCTGAGATATTGGTTCGAATGGCTAGAATTGTCGCATGGGTACGTAGTCCGAGTGCCCGAAACAACTCGCTGAGATATTTGTATCTCATCCCTTTTTCTTTTTATGCCTCAATTCTAGGAGACGATGGAGCAGCCGCCGCAACCCGCATGTGATCGTACTTTTGATGGGCACACGCCAGACGCGTGCACGGTGATCATCTCGTCGGCATCTCATGAAGCTCGAGACTTCTCCACAAGACTTGACTGTGATTTCTTTATCCTCGTATGCTCTCGGTGCAGAACCATCTATGGTCGACTCTTTCTTTCCTTTCTCGACTTTCGGGCAGACTTAAGATGGGACGCAGTCATCGACCATGAGGAAGAGTTTCTTGAAGGGGTACCAGTATCTAGAGATGGGACTTGACGAACACCCGGCTTGTGGAACTGCGCGTGCACCTACGACTTCTCCATTCTAGTTATTATCAGTCTTTGCTATCGATTCCTCTTGCATTTGATTTCTTGTATTTCCCTAAAGACATTTGTACCTTTTCATTGTGGATGACTGTATCACTTATTCAGACCTATGCGGCAGCTTCGTCTGCAAGCTTCAGATACTGTTGATGTTGTTGTTACAATTCACTTCAGTTTATCATTATGGCACTTTTGATTATGTTTCATTGTTTTACTGCTTCATTCTTTCTTTCCTCCTTTGTATGGTTTCAAAAAAAAAAAAAGGTGTGGTTTTTCCTAAGTAACAATTAGCAAGTTAATTATGACTTAAGAATAATTAGCGAGTTAAGGTGTTACAGATATAATGAAAAGATGATATATGAGATCATCTATATTTTTATGATTACATGTATATGATGATGATTATGACATAAATGTTATGAAGGGTATATGATATATATTATGCATGCTAATATTCCAAAGAAGTTGTGAAAGGTCATGTGGATCAGAAAATGAGATTTATGAGTAGCTTTCTGTTACAAACGGGATTGGCAAGGGAGGTTGGCACCCTCGGTCCCCAATATCGATTTGTAAAGAATGTGAATAAAAACCCTCTTCCCCATAGAGATCTAGTAGAAAACTAGATAGGTATGAGCTCATAGCCTAGGGGCCAGGTGTATGCGGAGGTAGAAAGAGAGAGGGTAGTGCCATTGATTTACGAATATTATAACACATGACACATATAACTGTATGCATGATGTTGATCATGCAACTGTTGTATGAACAATTATATTTAAAACTTGTGACCGTATGTATAGTGTTGTCAATGCAACCGTTGCATGTTAATGAACATATTTTCAAGCAATCAGTATTAGTTTAATATCAACTCTTTATTGTTGCATAGCATTTATATAATTAACAAGAAGCATATAGGTAAGACACTCCGGAATTAAATATATATTTGTGAAAATATTAATAATATGGTCTTTGTATAGTTCACTTATTTCATAACAAACCGGAGTGATCCCCCTACTGAGTCCGTGGAGCTCACCCCAATTCCATCATCTTTTGTTTTAGATACAGGTATCCCGCTAGGTGAACGGACCCGGATTTACAGAAGGATCGAGGCTCGGACATCCAAAGAATTTAGGACATTAGAAATTTATATTTTTCCGTATATGATATTATGTTACGTTATGTACCATATTTTACTTAGAAGGAATTATAAGGGAAGTATAAGTGTCTGTACAAGCTTATAGTTCTCTTAGAAATTCTAGTACACAAATATTGTAATATCTATTTTGAATATTACGTTATATGTGTTTTCTTATGTATGTGAGACTACATGTATATATTGGGCCACTTATGTGTTTTATGGTAATTTGGTTTTATGTAACATGTAGATTCATTGTTTGGTGTATCAGTTTATACCTCATCACGTACAAGCCGAGATTTTTAAATTACGTTCTCTTACGAAAATAATTGGCCCTCTTTTCCGCGTATCCTTAATTTCAAAATTAAACTCTGAAACAAGATGATAATTTCCGGTAATTAAGTCTATGTGACTTAAGCATAAAGAGGTAATTATTGGGGTGTTACAGTAAAGACTTAATGGATGAAGCATTCATTCTCAGAAAGCTCGAAACAGCAAGCAAAGGAAGTGGGAACACGCGCTCTGCACAAGACAGAAAAGTTCCTCTATTCGCGCTGAATGTTGCAGGGAGCCGTTCTGAGCCAGACACAGCCACATCAGCAAAGTGAAAGCTTCTATTTTCGCGGCTCTTTGATGCCTATATATATGAGTTCAATTCCTGAGCATTGTGACGAAATTCTTGCGCTAAAAACTCTTGATTAAACGTGCCAAAACTCTGCTGAATTGAAAATCATTTGCGAAAACTTAGAACTTTCTCAGAAAGACAATTTTACGGAATTGTTCTTCTAACTTTGCGAAAATCTTCTAGTTCTGTATTGGTGTAAATTCTTACATTTGTAAGTTAAATCTAGAAGTCTACTAAGGGCCAAATTAAGTTTGTAACTTAATCTTAGTAGTTGGTTTTCGAAGCAAAAACAACTTTCCGAAAAACGCTAAGTCCTTCGTTGTTTGAAGGCAGTTTTAAGTCCTCGATTGTTTGAGGCAAGTTTAAGTCCTTAAGTGTTTAAGGCAAGCAAAGTCCTCGGTTGTGAGGCAAGGTAAAGTCCTTAAGTGTTTAAGGCAAAGAAGTCCTCTAGTGTTGGAGGCAAGGAAGTCCTCTAGTTTGAGGCAAGGAAATCCACTTCGGATTGTGAAGTGGTGGAAGTCCTTTACGTGGTAAAGGCAGTGTTGTCTGAGAAGGTACAATAAGAAGAATATCTAAAGAACTCTCAACTGAAGGTTGAGGATTGGAGTAGGTTAGTTAGAACCGAACCAGTATAAAAATTCCTTTGTGTCAAGCTTTTCTCCCTTCAACTCGTATTTTCAAGAAAGCCAATGAACACGTTTAAATCTGCTTTTGAATCAAACTAATTCCTTAAGATTAATTTTAAGAAGGATTTAAGAAACATCAAACTCAATACTATTCTTAAACTTCTCAGAAATAACCTTTCTCAGAAAGCTCATTCCGCTGTTAACTCTGAAATCTTCTTTCTGAGACAACCAACTTTCTAAGAAAAGTTTTTAGAAGCAAATTTTAAAAAACCTGCACGATTCAACCCCCCCTTCTCGTGCACAAATACACCTTCAAATGCAACTCCCTAGCATGCTCATGTGATATAAATGAGTGTGTAGCTCCCAAATCGAAAAGTACAACTAACTCTTGATTCTTAACTTTACACTTACCCCTTATTAATTCATTTGACCGGACAGCATCCTCTGCATTAACTATAAAGAGTCTTCTCTGGTGCTGGGGCCTGGAGGGGGTCGGAGCTGGGGTCTGCGGCTGAGGGAACTGACGGCAATCTCTGGTAATGTGGCCTGGCTTGCCACATCTGTAACATACATTCTGCCCTGCAAAACAAACCCCTTTGTGTCCTTTATTGCATTGGGGACAGATTGGTGTCTCTGTAGCTCTAGGAATCATAGCCTGACGTGGTGGTGGTGGTCCTTGTTGAGGCCTAGCACGATTAGGGCCTCTGAAAGGTCGGGGGGGAAACCGACGGGGTGGAAAATTCTGTCTTTTGAACTGAGGAGCCTGTGGTACCAAACTCCTCCTAGAATTCTCCGTCGAGGTACTGCCATCTGATTGGCGTGCTTGTTCATGAACCCTGCAAGCCTCTACTAGTCTTGGATAACTATCAATTTGCAGGTGATTCATTGCCTTCTGCATCTTCTGATTTAGCCCACTCATGTATTTCATACATTTCTCCACAAGACTCCATTGGATTGCCTTGGAACATCTCTGAGAATTTGATGAGGTGTTCAAACTGAGCAGTATACTCTGCAACGGACATCGTTCCTTGAGTCAAATTCATAAACTCCCGTTCCTTCGCCTCTCTGATGGACCTAGGAAAATATTTGTCATAAAACATCTCCTTGAATCTGTGCCAAGGAATAGGAATTCCTGCAGCATCCATTCTGGCCTTTTCTCCTCTCCACCAATTTCCAGCATCATGTTGTCACATAAAAGTGGCAAAAGCAGTGCGTTGTAAATCTGAACACTGCACCACAGTAAAAATCTTCTCCATTTCCTCGATCCACTCCCCCGCTACTGCCGGATTGATGGAACCTGTAAACACTGGGGGGTTTACCCCTCTGAATTCAGCAAATCGGGCATTTCCCCTATCCGTCTCTGGCTGTGGTGTGGGAGGGGTCTGGCGTCCCATGACTTCCGCCAGTTGCTGAACTGCCCTAGCCATTCCTGCCAGGGCCTCACTTGTTCCTTGGTCGCCATCTGAACTACTCGCGGTCGGTCTCGCCTGTCGTCTTTTTGGTGCCATTAGTACCTGTACACACCAACATAATCACAGAGGTGATCAGTCTCCATAATCACTTTAGGCACATACAACTACCTATGTCCTAAACAGACAAGTCATGCTCGCGTTACACAGCTAAAAGCATAACACTATCGTACTATGCAACAAAAGCATAGATGGCCATAACCCCAAGCCTTAAGGTTCGACCTGCTCTGATACCAAAATGTAATACCCTAATAATTACCTCTTTATGCTTAAGTCATATTGAGTTAATTATCGGAAATTAACATCTTGTTTCAGAGGTTAAATTTGAGTAAAGTAATAATACGCGGAAAATAGGGCCGGTTTATTTTTCAAAAGAAACAGAAGTTAAAAAACTCGGCGTGTGCGGTATGACTGATATGAATAAATATATCATTCTAAGAAAACTACTCAAACTACTCATTTCAAATACATAACATTAGAATACACAACGGTGGCCCACATGTACATAATAAAGTATTACAATAACTGAGATACATGTAATGTCATAATTATCATAGATATTATAAGTATATAGTGGTGAACTTTTAAGAAAATCATAAGCATGTACAGCCACTTACAATTTCCTTAAAGGTTCTCAAAAAGTGACATAGATCATAAAGTACAAATACAAGATGTAATAAAAGTAATACTAATAGTCCTAAGCTCCAGAGATTTGAAACTTAATCTTCACGTAAACTCCAAATCGCTCAACCTGTAGACGTATCGGCACCCCTGTCTGTATCTAAAACAAAAGTGGTGGAATAGGGTGAGCTCCACGGACTCAGTAGGGGGATCACTCCGGTTTAATATAGAAATAGTGTAATATGCAAGATCTACTTTATTGGAGATTTCATAAATCAATTTACATCCGGAGTGTCTTACCTATATGCGTCTTGATGAATATGTATGCATTATATATAAATCTAAAAGCACCACTACTTATTCAATTTCTGACTAATGCATATACATAGACTCATCCTTGATAGGTGCATATTATACCTTTATTTGAATTGGCACTACCCTCTTATCTCTTTCTACCTCCACATCACCAAATCCCAAGACTATGAGCTCATATCTCTCTAGTTTTTACTAGACACAAGGGGAAAGAGGGGTTTCTCACCTTACCTTACCAGTGATGTCAGTGACCGAGGTTGCCAATCCTCCCTTACTGACGACACTAGTGACCGAAGGTTACAATTGCTCACTTGATCTACTATTGTGTTTCTTTCATATTCAAATTATCATAATTTGACTTGTCATAGCATTACAACATGTAAGCACATACACAACTGAATATCTTATTATGGAATTTAAGTATAAATCATTCACAACATGCTTATTTCATAACTCCCTTGAAAACATATCATTTTGCACATAATTGCATCTACATGTCATTTTCTTTTTAATTTGCTTGATTCTTTTCATAATCACCATTATCTGTTTTAAACATATATAATAAACTTGTTACACTAGTTTAGATCCTCAGAAAAGGGTTAGAAATCATTAAAATGCAAAATCACAAAATTCAGCATTTTTAAACAATTCTGCAGAATTCTTCGAAACGGCCGATAGCGCGTCCTCTGTGGCCGCTAGCGTCCAATAACGCACGACCACTCGCTAGCGCCTAATGTATGGTCGCTAGCGCGTGATCATTCGCTAGCGGCTATGATTTGGCCGCTAGCGCGTGTCCCGACTCTGCATCCAAACCAGTTTCAGAACAGCCTTCATACTCGAGCGTATAATGATTTCTAACCGATCCTTATGCATGAAAACACACAAATATGCATTATAACATAAATATAAACCCCTACCTCTTGTAGTTTAACCCTCTAACACCAAGAATCACCTTGTTCTTCCTTGAGCTACTTGCTTAACAATATATCTAGCTTTTGATGATGATGATGACACTCCTATGACCTCTGATGAGTTATGTTCGATTAAAAATAAAGGAAATGAGATGAGAAACTCGAATATGGAGTTAGTTTCTGAGTGAGTTGAGTTTTGAGTGGAGTGGTGATGAGGTTTAGGGTTGTGGTTGGAAGTGTTTTGGGAGTTTAAGATTGTGTTTCTGATGATGGGGAGCTTACCTCAAGGTGAAGTAAGTGTATAGGGACGGAGGGAGTAAGGAGAAATAATGAAAAGATGAGGGGCTTGAGAAAAATGCAAAATTTTACAAAAATGTTGTTCTGTCATTGAGCTGGTCGCTAGCGCGTGTTTTGCGGTCGCTTGCGACCGTTCTCACTGCATTACCCGCTAGCGCCTTCTTACTGTCGCTAGCGAGGGACCTCTACCGACTCATCCGCTAGCGAGCTAAACTGGCCGCTAGCGATGAGTACTGCTACATGACAGTAGCAGCAAGCAACATACTCAAAAATTCCTAAAATGCATCTAACTCACTCCAAACCTTTACCAACAATTCCTACTAGTACTTATACACTTGTGCAAACATATTCTTACTAGAATTACCATTTATTTCTTAAATTCTCTACCTAAATCATCATTCTTAATTCAATTTTGTATTATACTAACTTCTCAACCTTATGCAATTTACTTACCATTTCTAATGCACATTTTTTTTTCCGCATAATACACATAACAATTATTTAGTCAATCATACATGTCAAACATACATCCTAATACACGTATATCCCAATTATGCCTTGATCGAAGCGATTTTCACTAAATCCCTCCGATTAAAGCATTATTAGGATTCTGGGGTCTTACAGTCATCGCTCTGGTAGCCCTCGTCTCCTCTGGGTCCGACTCTGTCGACTCTGAGACCGGAGAAGGTGGCGGAGGTGGTGGCGGAGAAGCAGGTGCCTGGGCTGGTGCCGGAGCTGGAGCAGGAGCAGGGATGGGAGCAGGAGCAGGGATGGGACCAGGAGCGGGAGCAGGGTACCTCGCTAGAAGCTCTGGGATGAAGAAGCGATGTACCCCTGAGATAGTGGACGCGACAGTCACCGTACCAGTGGCCGGCGTGTAGCTGGACCAAGCGAAATCATAGGTCTCGTGGCGCGGCGGGAGCGGCGGCGGCTTGTCCATCTAGAATCGAGCCATCAAGAAAAAAGAGCGTAAGACGAGGTTGTCTTAGTGAGTTACCTTAAGCACACGGATCTACGTGCTCGATGTTATCGATCCTAGCTAGTCAAAGTAATACTTCTATCAAACAGAACTTGTATTTTCTCAAAAACTCAAGTGCTTACTTTGACTAGATCAAACAACTTAACGATCTGTTTCTAAAGGGGAAACCTATGAGTCTTTCTAAGTTCTCGCGGTTCCCTCAATGTACAATTAATTCTCACCCCTCTCACATATCATTACAGCCAACCATATCAGTTTCGCACTTGTGGTAATCACCACATCGGATTCTAACAACAATTATACATTAGCATGCAACAAGCCCGCACTTTCACATCATTCATATTAATAAAACATGCATGAGAGCACTTCAAATTAACATATCAAACTTTGAGGCGTATCCGAATACACCCACCTCCTAGATACCCTCTAGTGGCATATTCGAATACACCCACCTCTTAAATAGCCAAACACGGCATACTCGAATCCACCCAAACTCCTAAGTAGTTGGCATCAGCGTACTCGAATCCACCCAAACTCCTAAGTAACTGGGAAAGGCGTATTCGAATCCACCCAAACTCCTAAGTAGCCATTTAATATTTCAATTCTTCCAAATCAACACCACCACACGAAACTTGTACAAGTCTCTACATATTCCTCTAAATCATAATTTCTATGTCATAGCATGTACTTTCAAAATTCACAACTAAGTGGCTCATCATTCATAATTTACAATTCAATCATGTTTCACAATTCAAGCATGGTTCACAATTTAAGCAAAATTTTCACAATTCAATCGTATCTCACTTAATCCACAATCACTTCATCATGAGCATATCATAATTTACTTTAATCTCAATTAAGGGGTTCTACTACCCACATTAACATAGCATGTTTGCACATCATTATCTCAACGATTTCGTCGTCACGTATAACTCCATCCACATACACTCATCATTTCAATTCCATAATATTTACATAAAGGGTTTGGGTTTTCCGAATACCATATTCTTACTTCGAACTAAAGTGTTAAAGCTCTCATCATACACATGACTTAATCTTATATTTATCTTTATCAAATTTCACAAACTTCCCCTGTTGCACTTTAAATCACCAAACCTTTACACATAAACTTATATATTTCCATGCCTCATTTTAGGATTAAAAACATTGTGGCATACTCATTTGCATCACCTTAAAATAGCATGTTAACCCCATAATCATTATTTGAAAACTTTTACTTAAAATAGGATGAAAACAAGTGAAATTTTACTTTTCTGGTGCAGGGGATCGATCCTCAGGGGTCTGGGATCGATCCTGCCTTAAAACGTTTCTTCCCGGGTGAAATTTTGCCAAGGGGATCGATCCTCAGGGGTCTGGGATCGATCCCCCTTGTAAATTTTACAGACACTCATTTTTGCAGCCTGGGGATCGATCCTCTCATAGTGGGGATCGATCCCCACTTAAATTTTTCCAGAAACAGCAATTTTTCACTTGGGGATCGATCCTCCAATGGTGGGGATCGATCCCCCCAGCTCAGTTTCTGCAGAAAATGCAGAAATCGCGTTTTTGCTCATCCTCACCACAAAATCTCATACCCACTCATCCAAATCACTTAGAAATCATCCATCCAACATACATACACATATAATCAGTGTCTAAACTCAATATCTCATACCCTAACACAAGGAAAACACAAAACCACACACATGGAAGAGCAAAAACTTAACATGCAAGACCAAAAACTTAACATGCAAACACTCAAACGAACTCCATTCATCAGCACTCTTGAAAGATAGCTACATGCAACTTAGAACTCGAAAATCAGAGGTGCATATTAACAGAAACAAAGAGCAAGAGGCTCTGGAACAATGAAGAATTAGAGGTATCATGACGAGGGTTGATAACTCACTTGATTTCTTTGAAAAAGGAGCAAAATGGAGGGGTTGGTGGTGACTTCTCTTGGGCTCCAAGGGGCTGGCCGTGGAAGAGCTCTCCAAGGGGAAAGAAAGCAGCTTCTGAGAGTGTGTTTAGGAGAAAATGAATTTGTGTTGAAGGGGAGGGGTTCGGTCGAGGCTTATAGGGGAAGTGGGGGTGCTTTGTTTAATTTTTGTGTTGTTGTAGTGTTAATGTGTTTAGGTGGTGAGTATGAGTATGTATTTGAGTATGATTTTGAATAAGAAATTACAACTAAGATTTATGGTGAGAGTTAAATAAATTTTGGAGAGCTCAGGGTCCTAAAAAGTTGCTCCGATTGTGTTTAGGATCTAGCTCAGGCTCGCTCTCAAGTTACTCAAAAACTCACTAAACACTCAATTTTTAAAATAAGAAAATGACATATGATCGTTATGAAAATTTCCTTAATATTATGAGACTCTCAATAAGTCTAAAATAATTATCTCATATTATTATTAATTTCACATTATTTATATATAAAAGGATTTTTCCTGATAATCGTAAAAATGCGAAATTTAATAATAACAGCTTTAAAATCATAATTTTCCAATATTGGTGAGAATAATTTCCAAACACCAATTTTGGGACCCTAAATTTTAAATATTAAGGTCTCAACAAAATTTTTATAACGATCATTACCCCTCTCAGGGGTTCTCTAGCTCGTACAATAATAATATTAAGTCTGCCTTGCTTCTCAGCAACTTAAATTATCATGTAATAACTTATAGCACATTCACAAAATTTAGCCAGATAAAGCAATTACATGTACACGCATATGTATATGCATATGTATATTTATTTATGCACCCATATACATATATATATATATATATATATTATATATATATATATATATATATATATATATATACAACTTAATTTATCCATAAGACATAAAATACGTACACCCACATATACACAACTTTATACTCACACTAGCACTTTTGAATTTAATATGTCACGCATTATTATATATATATATATATATATATATATATATATATATATATAACTTAATACCAGTCTCTTTTCTGAGTAAGGAAATTCATTTAAATCCAAACACACACCACTCACTTTGGTTCCATAAAATACATCTATCTCAGGCAACACCATATAGTTTGTTTCAATATTAATTATCAATCATCATCAAATAAAATAATTAATCTTAGCACCACGCTGCCCATGTGCGCACTACACATGTATATACACATATATCAGCCGTAGAAAACACATAATGAAATATTACCACATATATATATAGCTCTAGGCTCCGGGCACTAAAATCCGCACCGGCGACTTAGAATACACAAAAGCAAGAAAGTCCCGAATCACGGGTGTTACATTTGGGGCATCGATTTTATGGGACCATTTCCGGTTTCTCATGGTTATGTTTACATCCTTCTTGTTGTGGATTATGTTTCAAAATGGGTGGAAGCTATAGCCACCAGGACTAATGATGCTGCTGTTGTAGTTTCTTTTGTGCGGTCTAATATTTTCTGTAGGTTTGGCACTCCGAGAGCTATCATTAGCGACCGCGGGACTCATTTTTGCAATAGGGGTATGGACGCTTTGTTCCGTAAATACGGGGTTGTTCATAGGGCTTCAACACCCTACCACCCCCAAACCAACGGACAAACGGAAGTCTCAAACCAGGAGATTAAGCGGATTTTGGAGAAGGTAGTGCATCCCAATCGGAAGGATTGGAGTTTGAGATTGGAGGATGCACTATGGGCTTATCGCACAGCATACAAGACTCCCATTGGAATGAGCCCGTTTCGGTTGGTTTTCGGGAAAGCATGCCACTTACCGGTTGAGATGGAGCACAGAGCCTACTGGGCTATTAAGAAATGCAACATGGACCTCCACAAAGCCGGAGAGGAGAGGAAGCTTCAACTCCTAGAGTTAGAAGAATTGCGCATGGAAGCCTATGAGAGTTCAAGGCTTTACAAGGAAAAGACTAAGGCTTTCCATGATCGCAATATTTTGAGGAAGGAACTCAAGGAAGGCCAAGAGGTGCTACTTTACAATTCCCGGTTGAAATTGATGGCCGGGAAGCTGAGGTCTAAGTGGGACGGACCTTTCTTGGTGAAGAAAGTGTACCCGTATGGAGCGGTGGAAGTTTTATGCCCGAGAACAAACTCTCTATTCAAAGTTAATGGGCACCGACTGAAAATCTTCCACCGAGAGGATGCCGAGACCACTGAAGAGATGGAAGTCCTCCTTTGAAAGGAGTTGAGCCCCCCTGAGGGGCCAAAACGTCCAACTTAAGGACGTTAAACAAAAGTGCTTGGTGGGAGACAACCCACCGGTAAGTTTTCTTTTTCTAGCACTTATATTTGCATTTCCATAGATTAGGAATCGTATTTTGGTAGTTTAGGGTCAATGGGACTTCAAAATAGGAAATTTTGCACCAATTTGCTGCATTATGCAGTACTGGTCGCTAGCCACCAAGTACTGGTCGCTAGCGACCAGGCGTCCCGTCGCCCAACGACCTCGTCGTCGCACGCGCTTAAAACCACACTGCCAAATTTTAAATTTCGAGCCCTGTCGCGCGGCGACCCAAAAAAAAAAAAAGAAAAAAGAAAATTTAAATTCAAATTTAACAATTGGCCAAACTACGTCGTTTTGGACATCAGATTACCATTCCCTCCCACTCTTAACATTCATCTCACAACACTCACACACATATTACATTCACAGATAACACACAAACAAAACCCTAGCCGTCTCACCACCGCCCGCACCTCCGACCGCCGCTGCTACCACCCGTGCCGGCACCACTCTCCTCCTACCTCTCACACTGTCTCTCTCTCTACCACTCTCTCCCTCTCCCTCTCGCACTCGCTGCTACTGTCTCTCGCTCAAGCATGCACGTACCTCCGCCTCGAGCTCCTCCGGCCAGGTACGAGGCCGCCGCTGCGTGCCGAGCTCTTCCTCTCTCTCTTCCCTTCGCACGGCAACCGCCGCCTGCAGCCATCTTCGTGCTGCAACTGCTACTATTCAGCCGCGTGCTGCTCCGCCTCTGGCCGCTGCTGCAGCTTGATAGGGCTTCGGCAAGTGCACCGAATCGTACAAGTAATAAAGTCCACGGTGAGTGGGTATCGTTCCCACGAGGATTAAAGAACTGAGCAAAGATTTCGTGATGTGAATTTCTAATTAGACGAATCGAATTAAGGGTAATGAAAGGTTTGAAATCATAAATTCAGAAGAGTATCAAAGTAACAGACAGTAAACTAATTTTGAAAACTTCAAAGAATGAGAGGTTAGGGAATCGGGTTCACGTATCTTCTGAAATAATTAAAACAATTGCTCGCCTTCAAATTCTAAAACTTTAATTCAATGAACGAATCTTAAATTGTCAATTCCAATCCCTTGGTTATTTGACACTCTTTCTATGAACAATCAGCCAATCCCTTGATCAAATCGTTTCACAGAAAAGAAAATATGTTTACTGATTCAAAGTTCATAAAAGTCTTGACTCGATTCCTAGTTATCAATCCTTCCAGCAATTTCCCTTGAGCTAATTCACACACTTATTTTCCCAAATAAACATATGAATCCAAGATAAGTTGAAAAGCGATTTCCCAATCTTCAGAACAACACAAAACAATAAGGTAGTTACCTGAATCGAAGAAATAGAATTCAAAGGTTTGCAATCATCGGATTAATTCATAGTGATACGATTCCCCTATCCCTAACAAGGGATTAGTTGCTCATAATCAAAGTAAACAAAGCATAGAAATTGATAGAAAGCAGGTTAAAGAACGAATAACTCATTATATTGAAAAACTGAGTAAAAACAGAGTACTGGAATGAAAAACAAGCTGCTGCTGAAAAATAAGGATTCGAGATGATCGATCAGATAATAGATGACCTAATTTCCCCCTATTCTAGTCCTATATATAATCAGATAGTCTAGAATTTAAATTGATTACAGAGGGATTTTGTTTTTAGATAACTAGTCAAGAGTAATATCCAAACAGATTTAATCCTGAATTATACATGCTCTGTTTCCATTTTTATCCGGACACAAGGCGTAGGGAGGACGCGACGCGCTGCATGGGGTGGTTTCTCCAGGGCGCAAGGCGCCAGGGGGCGCAATGTGCAGGCTTGTGGATGTCATCTGGGCGCAACGCGCGCGCGGGCGCAAGGCGCCAGCCTAGTGGAGGACCACTCGAGCGCAACGCGTGCGCAGGCGCCAGCTTGGGAAGTTCATCCAGGCGCAAGGCGCCAACCTTCCGCACATCTTCCGAATTGTTTCTGACTTTGAGGCGCCTTGCGTGCATCAAGCGCAAGGCGTCAGCATCGGTCCTTCAAATATGCCTCTCCGGTTGCTATTGCTTCATCAATTACTTGCTCAATTCCTGAAATTAGCACCAAATAATACCCAAAACATAATATAACCAGGAAAAATCCATTTTATTCTAAAAACACTCAATTCACCCTAAAAGCATACTGAAATTACTTTGAACTAACACAATTTATTAGAATTCAAACCACAAAATTAGAAAAAGATGCCAAGGCATCACAACACCAAACTTAAGGTGTTGCTTGTCCTCAAGCAACCAAACAAACTAAAATAAACCAGTAAAGATAAAGTAACATAGTAGTGGAATCAAAGAACAATTATTTTGAAACATTACACTTTCTCAGGTTGATTAAAACTGTATGATTCATGCAACTGTACACCCTTTTCTACCAATTTATTGAGCAACAATAAACTTGACAGTCAAGATTAAAATCCGGATCAAATTATAAGAGTCTTTTCGCAGCTCCTGAACACCAAACTTAGTGTTTGGCCCTAGTTTCACAAATGCAATGCAATGCCTTTTCAAAATTTCCTACACTTTGAATGAACCAGTTTAGAACAAACAGCAGGGGTAAGACACTTGCAAATATTTTTTTTTTAATTATTATTATTATTATTTTTTCACACTTGCACTCTGTGCAAAGAATTTTGACTCTAAATGCTTTGTCTCGGGGCAACCTTTTAAAGTAAGCTTTCGACCAACGTTCTCGGTCCAGTTGGCCCAAGACTCTAGGTGATAAAGCACCCCTCGGATCTACTTGCCCAATTCTTTTCCTGACACAAAAACACCACAAACACATAACTAGGTTCTAATGATTTTTAATAGAGATATCCCCTAGTCATTGGTGCTCAGAGCCTTGGATGTTTATGTTTCATTTCATTGGGAACCTTTATGCATCATCTTTTATTGCAAGGCTCACCCCCTCCTTAAGTCAATTTCCAAATTATTCAATCAATTCAAAAAAAAAAAATATTGGCATCACACTGCATTCACATGCACAGAGACTCACACCAAACTTATTTATTTAGAATTAGTCCAAAAACTCTTATAATTATTCTCTAGAAATCACTCCTAATCATCTCCTCAAGTTGCACAAATAATAATTAACCACACAACAATTCAAGGTGCATAGACATGTACTCACACAGTTTATGAATCAACCAAGACAAATTCAAACACAGTCTCATGCAAATTTATTCATCAATTCCACCACCATGCCCCTAAACAAACGACAAACAAATAGAAAGACATGACAAGTAAAAACTAAAGAAAATAAATAGAGAGGATAGAAAACTTCCCTGGGTTGGGTTGCCTCCCAACAAGCGCTTCTTTAACGTCACTAGCTTGACGTATGGATGCCAGCTTAAGGTGGGTCATATGATGATTCTTGTTGATCAATCCTTCCTCCAGCAAGGTGCTTTAGGTTGTGCTCCTTCATGCTCACATTTTTCTCAGATTCAACCCTAGCCTTCTTGACATCTTTAAATGGTGGCCCATAGACTCCATTGTTAACATTTGTTAACAAGAACTCCTCATCGAACCACTGTTCGATCTTTTCATCATCAAAGGGGGGAGGAAAACCATCCCTCCTAAGCTCCTCATTCATCTTGAAGTACTCCTCACACATTTTCCATCCTTCAATGAATGCATTCTTCAGTGTTTGAGGTGAGGGTTTCAACTCCAACCCACATTGCTTTTTCTTCTTAACTTCTGTTGTTGTAGCCACATTTTTTTCCTTCACAATAGCAATCTGTTTCAAAGGTGGTGGATCGTCAAGGGTGTTCACATTAAGCATTGAATTCTTGGATTCTTGAATTGCAATGGGGTTCACTTCTATTTTCAACACATCCTCCTTTTTTACTTGAGTTTTCATACCCCTTGACATGCAAAAAGTTATCTTTTCATCATGCACCCTTAATGTCAACTCACCTTTTTGAACATCAATCAATGCTCGCCCAGTAGCTAAGAATGGCCTTCCAAGAATGATTGAGACATCTTCACTTTCATCCATCTCAAGGACAACAAAATCAGCAGGCAGAAAGAATTTGTCCACCTTAATTAGCACATTTTCCACAACCCCATATGGAAACTTGACAGATCTATCACCAAATTGTAGGGAAATCATGGTGGGCTTCACATTCTTTATCCCTAACTTCTTCATCATAGAGAGAGGCATCAAATTGATGCTTGCCCCTAGATCACACATTGCCTTTTTAATTTTAACATTACCAATTGCACAAGGAATCTGATAGCTACCTGGGTCCTTTAGCTTTGGTGGCACTTTGCTTTGAAGGATAGCACTGCACTCCTCATTGAATACCATTGTTTCATCTTCTCGGAGTGATCTTTTTCTTGACAACAACTCCTTCATAAACTTGACATGGCTAGGAATTTGTTCCAGAGCTTCAGCAAAAGGAATATTGATTTGGAGTTTTTTGAATACCTCTAAGAATTTGGAGAAATGCTTGTCTTGAGTTTTCTCTTGAATTCTTTGAGGGTAAGGTAGTCTTGGCTTGTAAGGAGCAACCTCTTTCTTGGGTGGCTCACTAGCTTGCTCTGCCACTTGTTCATTTGACTTTTCAGTGAGCTTTTGTTGGAAATTCTCCACCTTTGTTGGTGCCTCCACTTGAGATTGCACTTCAATGCTTCTGCTACTTCTTAAATTGATTGCCATGCATTGCTCCTTGGGGTTTGGTTCTGTATCACTAGGAAGTGTTCCCAAAGGCCTTTCTGAAAGTTGCTTAGCTATTTGCCCCACTTGTACTTCTAAATTTCTTATAGAAGCCTCATGTTTTTTTAAACTTGCTCTTGTTTCTTGCATGAAGCTTGAAGTTTGTTGCACAAACGTAGAGGTAGATTGAGTGAGCTTTTCCATGACAATCTCCAATGATGATGGTTTAGGGGGAACTTGTGGAGGAATATATGGAGCTTGCTGTTGAGTTGGGGCATTGAATTGTTTTTGCCCTTGATTACCCCAACCTAAGTTAGGATGATTCCTCCACCCAGGATTGTAGGTTTTAGAATATGGATCGTTTTGTTGTCTTGGAAGATTCCCCATGCAGTTCACTTGCTCAAGTGGAGTTTATTTGAAAAGATCACAATCTTCATTTTTATGGGCTCCCCCACAAAGCTCACAAAATGAACTTGGAGATCCTACTGCAGCAACTTGCATTTGCCCCATTTGCTTTGTGATTGCAGCTAGTTGTTGAGACATCAACTTATTTTGTGCCAACAAAGTGTCAAATGTGTCTAACTCCATCACACCTCTTCTCATAGGTCTCTCATTAGAACTCATGAAATTGCTCTCAGCCATAGTCTCAATTAATTCAATAGCTTCTTCAGGGGTTTTTCTATGAAGAGATCCTCCAGCACTTGCATTAATCATAGCTCTCGAACTTTGAGAAACTCCATCATAGAATGTCTGAATTTGTAGCCAGTCAGGGATTGCATGGTGTGGACATTTTCTGAGCATCTCCTTGTACCTTTCCCATGCTTCATAGAGTGATTCTCCCTCCTTTTGAGCAAATGAGTTGATGTCATTCCTTAGCTTTGCTAGCTTCTGTGGAGGGAAATACTTAGCTAGAAATTTGCTAACTAAGTCATCCCATGTACTGATGCTTTCCAGTGGCTGTGATTGCAACCATAGTTTAGCTCTGTCCCTAAGAGAAAAAGGAAGAGTCTCAACTTAATTGCATCTGAACTCACACCATTGCTTTTGATCGTATCACATAACTGGAGGAAGGTAGCTAAGTGAACATTAGGATCATCAAGAGCTCCTCCACTGATTTGTTCTTGCTGCACCAATTGGATGAGTGAAGGCTTGAGCTCAAAGTTGTTTGCTTGCACTGGTGGTGGGACAATACTATTTCCACACCCGTTAGTGGTAGGTGTGGCATAGTCTCCCAAAGTTCTTCTCGGCCCATCACCTTCTTCTGCCATTGCTGCTCTTTTCTTTGCTTGTCTCAGCTTCCTCAAGGTCCTTTCAATTTCAGGATCAAAGTATAACTCTGTTCGTTCTATTTTTGCATGCAAAACAGACACCAAACTGAATAAAAAGTGAGGTCTAGCACTTCCCAACGTCACAGTGAAGGGAATACTAGAGTAAAACAAAATAAAAATATCTAATTTAGAAATCACACAATTACTCTAATTGTCAGTTTCAATTAATCCCCGGCAACGGCGCCAAAAACTTGATAGGGCTTCGGCAAGTGCACCGAATCGTACAAGTAATAAAGTCCACGGTGAGTGGGTATCGTTCCCACGAGGATTAAAGAACTGAGCAAAGATTTCGTGATGTGAATTTCTAATTAGACGAATCGAATTAAGGGTAATGAAAGGTTTGAAATCATAAATTCAAAAGAGTATCAAGTAACAGACAGTAAAACTAATTTTGAAAACTTCAAAGAATGAGAGGTTAGGGAATCGGGTTCACGTATCTTCTGAAATAATTAAAACAATTGCTCGCCTTCAAATTCTAAAACTTTAATTCAATGAACGAATCTTAAATTGTCAATTCCAATCCCTTGGTAATTTGACACTTTTTCTATGAACAATCAGTCAATCCCTTGATCAAATCGTTTCACAGAAAAGAAAATATGTTTACTGATTCAAAGTTCATAAAAGTCTTGACTCTATTCCTAGTTATCAATCCTTCCAGCAATTTCCCTTGAGCTAATTCACACACTTATTTTCCCAAATAAACATATGAATCCAAGATAAGTTGAAAAGCGATTTCCCAATCTTCAGAACAACACAAAACAATAAGGTAGTTACCTGAATCGAAGAAATAGAATTCAAAGGTTTGCAATCATCGGATTAATTCATAGTGATACGATTCCCCTATCCCTAACAAGGGATTAGTTGCTCATAATCAAAGTAAACAAAGCATAGAAATTGATAGAAAGCAGGTTAAAGAACGAATAACTCATTATATTGAAAAACAGAGTAAAAACAGAGTACTGGAATGAAAAACAAGCTGCTGCTGAAAAATAAGGATTCGAGATGATCGATCAGATAATAGATGACCTAATTTCCCCCTATTCTAGTCCTATATATAATCAGATAGTCTAGAATTTAAATTGATTACAGAGGGATTTTGTTTTTAGATAACTAGTCAAGAGTAATATCCAAACAGATTTAATCCTGAATTATACATGCTCTGTTTCCATTTTTATCCGGACGCAAGGCGTAGGGAGGACGCGACGCGCTGCATGGGGTGGTTTCTCAAGGGCGCAAGGCGCCAGGGGGCGCAAGGCGCAGGCTTGTGGATGTCATCTGGGCGCAACGCGCCAGCCTAGTGGAGGACCACTCGGGCGCAACGCGTGCGCAGGCGCAAGGCGCTAGCCTGGGAAGTTCATCCAGGCGCAAGGCGCCAGCCTTCCGCACATCTTCCGAATTGTTTCTGACTTTGAGGCGCCTTGCGTGCATCAAGCGCAAGGCGTCAGCATCGGTCCTTCAAATATGCCTCTCCGGTTGCTATTGCTTCATCAATTACTTGCTAAATTCCTGAAATTAGCACCAAATAATACCCAAAACATAATATAACCAGGAAAAATCCATTTTATTCTAAAAACACTCAATTCACCCTAAAAGCATACTGAAATTACTTTGAACTAACACAATTTATTAGAATTCAAACCACAAAATTAGATAAAGATGCCAAGGCATCACAGCTGCTCTTTCCCACTGAGCGGCACGTTCCCTCTGAGCTGCTACAAGCTTCCCGTTTCTGCCACTACAGCAGCTGTGCTACAGCTGCTCCGATTATGTTCTAATTATGCTCCCTGCCACCGCGAGGAACCGCCGCGGGCCGCCACAGCTCTGGCCGCCGCGACTTCTCCTCTCATCCCTCATCAATTTCCCTCATCAACCATAGTATGTGTTATTTTATTATTGATTTTAGTTTAGGCTCTGTTTAATTTGTTTCATTTCTTGCATTGTTAAAATTGAACATTGTTGATATTGGTGATGATTTATGCTGATATTGTTCTTGGCGTTATTGTGCATTTAGTTATTAGGATGTGATTGTGTTGTTAATATCTATGTTTCAAGAATATTATGTTCTAATAGTTTAGGTTCATGCATATTGTGTTCATTGCATTTAGGCATCATTGTGTTCATTGCATTTAGGATTGTTGCATTTAGCGATGTTTCGTTTTATTTTGTGTGTCATTCTGTGTGTGGTGGACAACTCGTCTCTTATCTCTAACGCTAATGCGTGTGCTTCCCTTTTTGGTGTACTGGCTTTTACTCTATTTTGCAGATGGCTCCAAAACAGTCTAAAGGAAAAAGGCCAGTCACGATACCATATTCAGAGGAGGAATTAGCTGCGAAGTCGAACGACCCATTCCGATTCGCCTGCCTAGAAGCTGAAGTTGTTCATCGGGAGCAAATGGAGGACAGAGCGGTGATTGCGGAGGCGGTCCTGAATTACCGCAATTCACCAAAGCATGTTTTAGATGGAGTGTTGGCAGCAATCGAAAGCCGCCAATGGGGGTTCGTATTGGAAAAACAAGTCTCCCCTAATGCCTCACTCATCCGGGAATTTTATGCCAACATGCTCTTGGACAATCAATCGCACGTCCATATGAGAGGGAAGCAAGTCCCGGTATCCCCCCGCGCCATTGCCACGTTCCTCAGAGTTCCTTTTGCTGGCAGAGACGACTACCAGAGACTCTCTGAGCGCCCCACTCCTGCGTTCTTGGATGAGGTTAAGGACGCTATCACATATCCAGGAGCGGAATGGGTCTTATCCAAGGAGAATCCTCCAACATGGCTGCACATAGCTTCCTCCATGTTGACTATAGAGGCCCGTGCTTGGTTCCGGTTGGTCTGTTCATTCCTTTTGCCGACTGGCCACTTCTCGGATGTGCCGATCAACTGGATGACCCTGGTATACTACTTGCTCAAGGGGAAATCGGTTTGTGTGGGAACTCTAATACACAACACGATGAATGACATCCGCCGCAAGGCTAGGAAGGACGCTCTACCCTTTGCGTGCCTAATGACTAGGGTATGCCGAGCTACATATGTGGAGGACCTTCCCACTAACGACCTAGCGGTGAGGATGGACAAGGTGGAAGTCGCCGCTTTAGTCAAGGTGGATGTCCGCCTCAACTCAAATCTCGACCCCCACTCCCGCCCCACTCAGAAAAGGGCAAGGAAGAATGCGGAGCCGATTGATGCACCCGATATTGGGGGTAGCTCCCACATTCCATCACCTCCGGCGGTATCCGGGGAGATCCTTCAAGCAATTGAGGACATGGGCACCCGGTTGAGAGAAGAGGGAGCGGCTTCCAATGCCGCACTCAAGAAGGAACTAAAAGCTCATGTCACTCAAACAGTGGCAAACTCGGAGAAGAGGATCATTAGCAAGCTGACTCAGATCTTCTCATGCTTGGGTGGCGGGAAGAAGACGGCGGCAAAGGGGAAGGGAAAGAAGCCAATTGCGGACTCGGATGAGGAGGAGTCAGATTGAACCACCACTTAACCACTGTTTGTATCTCCTTTCATTTTCTTCTATCTTATGTTTATGTGTTGTTTATATTGTTTTCTTTGCATTATGTTCTGTGTTAAGTTTATGTAAATATGAATTAGTTGTTAGTAAGCATGCTTGATGTTTTATTTGGTTTCCTTACGTTTATTTTGTGGATTTGGTTAATAGTTAGTGAATTGCTTGATTGAAACACAAAGAGAATGCATACCATGAGTTTTTCTGTTGATTTTGGTGAATGATCGTTTGACTTAAAAATGAGTTTGTGGCATACCCCTGTAAGCTTTTGAGCTTTAATTGGTGGCCCCATTACATGTCACCTATCTTTCTTGTGTGTACTTTTCATTTGTGCATGCTAGAACTTGATTGAATTCTTGTCTAAAACATTGGATTGGTGCATGCATCTCTGGATATGATTGAGGCATTGTTTTTGTTTTACCTACTAACCCATATAGCCTCCCTCGTACATCACTCCCTTGCTAGCCACTTTGAGCCTATTATCCCGTTTCTTTGTTATCACCCTAACATCATAGCCTAATAAAGTGTAAAACAATTTCACATCCTTAACTTAGGCTTAGGAGAGCAATTTCACTTGTTCTTTATAGTGCTTTATTTTGAGATTGGGATTTTGGTTTAAGTGTGGGGGAAGCATGTGGGCACGCTTCGGTTTAAGTGTGGGGGGTGGGGGGGGTGTAAGCTATAGTTATTTTTGGTTTTACTCATCTTTGTCTTTATTTTAAAATTAATCATGTAAGTGTCTTTGTTTTAAAAACATAAAAATAAAAAGAGAAAACCAAAAACAACAAAAATATAAATAAATACATAAATGAAAAAAAAAATTTAAAAGAGGAAAAGAGAAATGGAAGTTTAATGTCCTTTGGTTTTTTTATATCCCTTGGGGCTGTTTATATTGGTGTTCTGTTTTCCTTTAAGTCTTTCGTTCAATAATAAAAAGGGGGGTCATTTGGGAAATTGGATTATCTTTCACTAGGTTCGGGTTGTGGGGTTTGCTTTGGGGTTGGGTAGAGTTAGTTGCTCTCCGGCACCTAAGTTTTAGCTCTGCTAGCTTTGAATTTCCCCTGCCCTAAACCTGGCCTCATTACAACCCTCCTAAGTCCTCTTGATCCTTGATGCATGTTATCTTTCTTGTGGAGGAATGAGAATTCTTGCAAGCCTATGGTTATGCACGTCTACCGGCGGTGAGTGTGAAGTAATATAGCCCATACACGTTGGTGAGTTGTGTGATGATACACCTACCTTTGAGTGGCCACTTGTTTGATTTTTGTCAAATGATTAATTCACCTTGTACATGTTGGAAAATGAATTCTCTATCTTTCTCTCTTGCAATTCATGAACTTGAAACCAAACCTTGTGTTATCCGTTGGAAATTGGTTGCCTTTCGATTCATCAAGCATGTTTGTTATTAGGTTAGATTCTTGTGTTTCTTAGCTTTAGGATGTATTGCATGAGGACATGCAAGTTGTTAAGTGTGGGGGTGTTTGATAGGATGCGAAATTCTGAGCATTCTCTGCCCTTATATGTACATCTTACATTCCTTAAGTGTGTTAATTGTAGTTGTTTGCATTGTTATTGCATATTTTGCATTTTGGTGGTTGATCTGGAATTTCGTTACTTTTCGAGGCTTTGAGTAGGCTTTAGTCTTGTTATCTTTTGATGCACGTTTGGGTAGTGCTTTGGTATTTCAGGGACCTAGGCTGGAGCTACTTCAAGTCTCGGGAGCATCGGGAGCGTCGGTGTAAGACCGCAACTTTCATGAATATAATTATTATATATTTTTCTAAATGAACCTAAATTAAGTATTATAGTTGAGTGTGAATGATTTGGTATGGTTATCTAAAATATGTTATAAATATATGAAATTACAATGATTTTAGGAATGATGTAATTATGTATATGTTATTTAGTACAACTTTAATTATATCACAAGAATAGAGTGATTATGTGAAATTCATTAATATGTTAAAGAATGAGTATATTCTAGAATATAAGAAAGATAGAATAAAAATTCACTATAATTTGAGATGTGAATTTATTGTGTTACGGTAGTACATAAATATATTAATTTATAATATTTTCGTATAATATTTGAAAAATAATTTTAAATCTTATATTTATCTTGGTAAATATTAATCATAATATGGGAACAGAGGGTTTTTATTTAGTTTTACTATTTACAAGTTGTAAAGTGATAAAAATTTACCTCTCTTAGTATTTATCCATCTTGCATGTCAGATACGAAGCTTTATCCTTCTGAATTAGACTTTGGTTCCTTCATAAAGGTTGTAGATAATATTGTTAGCTGTCCATATCCGTTGAAATCAACTGATGTCGACATCTATAGCTCCAGTTATGGTCATTACAATGAACTGAGGTTGTCCATGTACACTTGGTACATCCACTTGCACAAGAATTTCGGCTATGTAGCCATCCTAAATTGAACCTATGGTCTTCATCAAAGTTGTAGGTATTTCGTTCAGCGTTCCATAGCCCCTGGAATCACCTAAATCTAAGTTTTCTAGCCCATGTTACGCCCAATTTACCATCAAAGGGTCAGAGCTGGATTTCAGTACACAGCTGTCCAGCCAAGTTGCATGGCATGGTAGCTACGCGGATTCTCCCTTCTAAGCCTATAAATACCACATCTTTGCTTCATATTTTTCACAAAAATACACCTACACTCTCTCCACATATTAGACTCAATATTAGATCCATTTCATAGTGTTTTTCTTCATTTTAATGTTGCTTTTATAAGAGTTTCATAGTGTTCCCATCTTGTTCTTCATAGTTATTCATAAGTTTGTAAGTTAAGGTTATGTTCTTTTTTCTCTAGTACTTCTTCCCTTTTTCATTCAAGATTACTAAACACATTCATACACATCCATATTTAGTTTTCATTAGTCTCCATCCAAATAATTAGCTTCCACTTACACAAATAAACACCATAACATAACATATCACCATATATGGATATGTGAGTAGTTTCTTATTCTTGGTGTTGGGGGAATGCCAAATTTGCATTTTCTCTTGAAACCCACTATCAAATTGTTTTCTTGCTTCTCACTCTCTTGGTTTTTTTGAATGTTATCAAAGTTGGCTTGTGTGGATTCATGCTTGCTGATTTTGATTATGCCATGAATGCATTTTAATTTCTTGATTAAGGGATTAAAGTGTGTTTAGGGGTTTTTTGGTTTTTGGGTTCATGTGTTGATTAATGCATTAGCTCATTAGTCTAGAGAGTGTGAATAATTCTTGATTGAGAATTAGGTTTGCATGTGCTTGGAGTAATTATATTAATTTGGTTTTGATTAAAGTTAATTTGGTTTAGTAATTCTTGAGCATGTGTAAATTGCATTCTATGTGTTTGATGAAAAGTCTAAGTGGGTTTAGGATGGAGAAAATGTAATTTTGTGCACAACTCAACACCAAGATTCTTTTTGCTTTTTTAATATCTCTTGTTTCATTGCTTGATTTACCTCTCATACAATCCCAACACTTACATATACTATTCATACTTAATCAACAATTTAAGTCCTCTTTGGGAAACGACTTGGGTTGACTAGCTATACTACTATAGCTAAATAATTCAATCTCTTTTTGTTCTTTAAACTATAAATTGACTTGTGAGTTAGAGGAATTAACGACGCCTCTAGCTTCACTATCAATGGGTGTTTCATTGCACTTCTCAAGCAAAACCTTGCTTTAATGTCCCCACACTCTATATCCAACGTTCCGGCAAACACATCAACCTTGGCTTTTGCAGTTTTTAAGAAAGGACGGCCAAGAATGAGTGTTTGCTGGTCTAGAGGGATAGAGGCATCTGTATCCAGCACATAAAAATCTACAGGGAAGATTAAATCATTTACCTTAACTAGGACATCTTCCAGAAGTCCTTCAGGCTTTTGCACGCTCCTGTTGGCAAACTGCAGGAGGAGTCATGTAGGCTTGAGTTCCCCGAAGTTCAGAGCTTGCTAGATTTCCTTTGGCATGATATTGATAGCAGCTCCTAAGTCAGCCAGGACATCTTTGATAATCAGCTCCCCAATAAGACATGGGATAGAGAAAGAACCCGGGTCTTGGAATTTTTGAGGGAGAGCAGGGGTTAGAGAAGCAGCATTAACTTGAACCTTTTCTCCCTTTATCCTTCTCTTTTGAGTGCACAAATCTTTAAGGATCTCAGATTGTCCCTGATCTTAGAGCTATGGCACTCAGATTCCCCTTTGGATTTAGAATTGTTTGGGAGGGAATGTGATTGCCATTATTTAAAGAAGCATTGCGCTCCTCCATTCGCTGGGCAACATTTTTCCTCATTTGCTTATTTTTAATCCTCTCTTCCATCATCATCTTCAAAATTTGTTGTATCTCTGACTTAGAAGAAGATGGAGTAGACTGAGGTGGGGTGTATTGAGGTGGTTTGGGAGGTTGTGGAGGTAGGGGTGGATGGCCTTGTACTCTCTGGTGAGGGGGTTGGTATTTTTGTTGATTGGGGAATGAATGTGTGTTTTGGGGTTGGAACTGTGGTGGTTGATGTGTTTGGCTTTGGTTACTCCACCTAAAGTTTGGATGATTTTTCTAGGAAGGGTTATAGGTATTACCAAATTGAGATTGCCCTTGATTGGGGAAATTTGTGGCTGCCACCGTCACATATTCCTCATTCAGCTGAGGGCACACATCTGTAGGGTGGTCACTAGCACAAATTCCGCATGCCTGGATTACTGGTGGAGGTGTTGGGACGGAAGCAAACGCTACCACCTTTTGTTGGCTTATCAGAGCAAGTTCCTTGATGGCACACGTCATCTCTGCCAACTTCTTTGCCAATGACCCTTGATCGTAGGGGACAATTTCGTGCACCCCTTTTTCATTAGGAGCATCACGGGTTCCAAACTGCTGATTGTTAGAGGCTATGGTTTCTATCAGCTCCATAGCCTCAGCCAAGGTCTTGTTCATCAATGCTCCCCCACTTGAGCAATCAATAGTACGCCTATCCGCAACATACAACCCCTCATAAAAGAATTGGATGAGGTTGGCGTCGGATATCTGATGGGAAGGACATCTTGAGACCAGTCTGTTGAAACGCTCCCAGTATTCATAGAGCGTTTCTCTTTGTTGTTGCTGAATGCTACAGATGGCCTTCCTAATTGCCCGTGCTCTTGAAGCGGGAAAGTACTTTTCCAAGAACCTTCTTTTAAGATCTGACCACGAGTTCACCGCCCCATTGGGCAAATTCATGAGCCATGTTTTAGCTGCGCCCTCTAGAGAGAATGTGAAGGCACGGAGTTTCACAACATCAATACCAGCGCCGTGTGGCCCTAGAGTGACACACACATAATGAAACTCCTTGAGATGCTGGTGTGGATCCTCACCAGACAACCCGTGGAATTTGGGAAGCCGATGGAAGAGTGCCCCTTTTATTTCAAAATCAGCATCGACATTGGGGTATGTAATGCCGAGCTGTTGTTAGTTTAGATCAGAAGCAATAAGCTCCCTCAAAGTGAGCTATCAGGTTGTGAACGAGTCATCCATAGGAATTATAAGAAAGCAAGAAGAAATTTTTTTTTTTATATGAGTGTCGACCGCTGGGGCGGTCTGCCTACCGCTGGGGCGGTCGGCACGTAGAAAAGTTGAAGAAAAAGAAAACTGCAGAAAAAGAAGAGCAAATTATTTTTTTATATTTTTTTGTTTTTTGTTTTAATTTGTAATGAAAGAAGAAAAACAACACTAGGATTAAATAAAAAATTGCCTAGATTCCCCGGCGACGGCGCCAAAATTGACAGAGCACCGAAGGGTCGTTAATTCTCCGGTACTCCGTGCAATTTAGAAGAAGGGTTTTAAAAAGGGTTTTGTTGCTGAATTAATCTCAATACAAGCTTGGTAGCAAGTAGTAAGACTGACTCAGGTCGTCTCTGAAGGAATCTGTGTGACAATCTTTGATTCAAACTTAGCAATAAGTAAAAAGGGGGGTTTTGATTTGGTTTGCAAAGAAATTAAATTGGGAGCTGGTAGGAAAATTGAAATAAGCAAATTGGCATAAATTGACAGAAACAAGAATGTAAGGAAAAACAGGATTAAAGACTTGAATTGAAATAAACTTGGAAAGAAAAGAAAAGGGATTGCTGAATAATAACTTTATATTAATGAAAACGAGGGAGAGATTCAAGGTAAACTCTCCCAAGAAACAAGGTTTAATGTAAAGACAATAACTGGAAATAATCGAAAGCAAAAACAATGAAATTAAACGAGTACTCTAAAGCTGGAAAACAAAGAGGGATGCAATCCTGGAGAACTGTATGTAAAACGCTTAAAGTAAAGAACCGGAACGGTGAACGAAGAACTGGAAGCCTTGGAAAAGTAAATCCTAAATCGACCAGAGTACTAGTGTAAAAGTGAATATAAAAGTAAAAGGCAAGACAAGACGTCCTCGACCTAATTACAAAAGGTCTATTTATAGAATTCCAAATGGTGCTACCGCTTAAGACTAGGCCTGGTTCGAATACGACCGCCTGGGCGGTAGTCAGCACCGCATGGGCGGTTGGCAAGAGTGGGCGCGTCCCAGAAGAGAAGGTTGCACGCGCTCGACCACCCAGGCGGTGTGCATGTCCGCCTGGGCGGTTCGTCCGCTGGTGGAGGCAGTGAACTAGCTTTCCTTGGTTTCCAAATGCAATTTCCAAAACATCACCTAATTACCTGTTCCTTAAAAGCCACAACACGAACAAAAACATATCAAACGCACCAGTGGCATCAACTAGAGTAATTAATACACAAAACGGTACTAATACTCGAATCGGTAATGTGAATCAAATATAGCATAAGAAATCAAGTTAAGCCTAATTAAGAGCATAAAATCATTCAAGTTATTAGGGAAAATAACATGAAAATATGGTTTATCAACGATGATGTTGACTATGAATGAGATGATGAAGGAATTGCGACAAGACCTTCATCGAGTACGGTCGCAAAGCCACGACCATTATCGTCGCGATCCGCGTAGTGATGGTGGAACGGCGGGTAACGGCGGATCTGGCGGAAACGGAGGATCGGGAGAAAACGGTCGTATCAACCATACGCTAGAGCAGTGGCGCAAGGTGGAGCTTCCTCTGTTCCGTGGTGAGGAGGTTCTCCAATGGCTGGACCGCATGCAACAATATTTCACGTTGAGGCTGGTACCGGAGTCGGAGCGGCTCACGGTGGTGAACTACGTGGTGGAGGGCCAAGCATTGGCATGATTCAGGTGGTGGTCAGTGTAACACCCTACTAGATAGCCCTTAGTGCTATAGTCATTGAGGGCCATTTCATAAGGGTTGCCTCCTATTATCATACTTATACTTGTTTTTAAAATACTTATACGCGGAAAATACATGGTAGAATCTTTCGAAAATCGTTTGCGGAATATAAACATAAGGGCGTTGCATGTAATATGACGATAATATAGGACACATGATATTGTCTGAATAATACCTCATAAAATAAATGAAAATAAACAAACATAGTCTCCCCAAACAAACAATCAAGGAAAGTAAATAATAGTAGGTGTTATCTCATGAGCCTAAAACTGAGACTCATAAGACTCCACAAATACAAATCCATAACTGAAATATAAATGCCCGCTAACATGTGTCCGGACTCAGAAAAGAAATACTATAATGCTGAAATCCAAAAGAAATATAATCCATAGCGTAGCAACTGAAAACAGAAGAATCTAATAATAATAAAAGCTCCAATAAACTAGAACTGTGCGGGCTATCCTGCTGAACCTTATCATCTAAAATGGGGAAAAACGTGGGGTGAGTACTGGGAAGTAATCAGTAGGGGAGCCGCTCCGGGTTTATTAATAAAATAGGTATAGCATGAATGCATTCAATTTCAGTTATAAGTTCTAAAATCATCTTTCCCGGAACGACTTACCTAAGTGCATCTTGTTCAATTTACATCATATGCGTACATGATAGGATGCGAAATTCTTTGCATTTTTTACCTTTACATGTGCATCTTGCATCCTTTATTGCTTTAATAATGGTTCTTTTCACTGTTTGTGCATATTTTCGCTTTCTTGGTTAGTGTGGTAATTTTACGTCTTTTTGAGGCTTGTTAGTGGCACTTTGGTCTTGTTATCTTTTGATGCACTCTTGGGTAGTGTTTTGGATTTCAAGGACCTAGGCCAGAGCTACTTCGAGTCTTGGAAGCATCGGGAGCGAACGAGCGGACGAAACAGAGAACCGGAGAAAGATGCAGCATTTTCCCCTTTTACTGCAATTGGTCGCTAGCGACCAGCATTATGTTAGCTCCAAGAACCCTTTACCTCATCATTGAAGGTTTTGAGTGATAAAATTCTTAATTAAAATAAAAGTTTTAATTTGGTTGGACTAATGGTTTGTTAAGTGTGTTTTAGGATCTAATTTATTTGACAAAATAAAAAGACACATCTTGACCACCATGAGCATCAAAAGTGGCGCAACATAGATGCTTGGAATACAAGTTACTCTAATTTTTGAAGACCAAGTCAAAGCTTTTCTAATTAACGAAAGTTTTGTTGGAAGACTCTAAGATTTCCTAAAAAGTTAATTATGAAAATACATGAAATTAAATAGAGAATCTTTTTATCAAATATCTCTATTTAAATATTCATGCACAATATATATATATATATATATATACATAAATTGGAAATTATATATAAAATAGGGAAACAAAATTAAATCTCTATTTTACACAATATATGATAATAATTTTCGAATATATATATATATATATATATGTGTGAGAAATCTAGAAAAATCTTGTATGGAGATTTAGATGCAAATTATTAAATAAAAATAATTATCTAGAATTTATTCTAGAATATATTTTGCATTTAAGTAACAGAATATTTTTACGGACAACTTTAAAAAAATTATGTGAGCCTCCTAAAGATTCTATTTGAATCTACAAGATTCCCTGAAGATTTCATGCGGGACCAGAAGATATTGTTGAAGATTCTACACGAAGTTAGAAGACCTCAGAAGATTCTGTCAAGATTCTTAGGTCTAGAAGATTCTCGAAGATTCTGTGAAGATTCCAAAAGATTCCCGAAGAATCTCAAGATTCCAGAAGAATCTCAAGCCTCAAGATTCCAGATTCAAGAATATTCAAGATTCAAGAATCTACATTCAGAAGATTCCCTGGAAGACCATGTTTGGTGATTTAGGATTTTCAAAAAATGAGAAATTGTGAAATCCTAATTCGTACCAACATGGATGCACACTTGTGGAGCAAGAAAAGCTAAAACCCTAGCTTCTCTCTCTCCTAAAACTGGCGCAAACTTGCTTGCATTTTTGCAAGATTTTGTGAAAATTTGATGAAGCAATGCACACCACAAGATCAAGGCACAAATTCAAATTCAAGGGCTGAGATGAAGTTTCCTCTTTTCTAATTCTTGGTTACAAAGTTCCCATATTTAAGATCAAATAATAGCCTTTAGATTAAAGGGAATTATTTGAATCAATGGCCAAGATGAAACTTCCTCTTATTTGATTTTCTATTTTTGGAAGATCAAATTTCAAATCATATCAAGCAATTCTCACGATTGGATCAAGAGATTTCAAATTCAAACCAAGGGTGGAGATCATGAACATGAATTTCGAAAATGAGGTGCTATTTTCCCTATAAATAGAAGACCTCAATGCCCAAGAATGCAAGAGCCTACCCAAGCTTACAAGTGCCAAAACGTTGTCGAAATTAATCCTAATTTCTCTTCATCTTCAACCTCTAAACCTCAAGTTCCGATTTTTATTTGGGTAAAGGTTGTAATTCTTAAAAGAGTGAGCTTTTGTTGTTTATCCTAGCTTTGCTAGTTATTCTTTGAGAGAAAAATCCATCAAGGTTCAAACTTAGTTGCATCTAAGTTCTTGATTGGTAAAAACCACATCTTTTATACAAAGTCCTTATTTTTGTGAGGCAAGAAGTCCTTAGAGGGTCTAAGGCAAGAGTAGAAAGTCCTTCGGTGTTGAAGGCAAGGATTAAAGTCCTTTGGAGTTGCCAGAGGCAGTGAGTCACCTAGTTGTTGGTGCAAGAGAAGTCCTTTGGTGTTGTCAAAGGCAGTGAGTCACCTTAGTTGGAGGTGCAAGGGAAGTCCTTTGTGGTTTTTCAAAGGCAGTTAGTCACCTTGGTGAAGGTGCAGGTTGAAGTCCTTTGTGGTGTTGCAGAGGCAGGAAATTCCACCTAGTGTTGGTGGTGATAGTGAACTCTCAAGTGTATCCTGGGGACTGGAGTAGGCACGTTGCCGAACCAGTATAAATTTCTGTGTGTGCTTTCTCTCTTCCCTACTCTTTATTATTATTGTTTTTACAATTTTTCATTGCATACACAACACATATATCATCTGCGAAATCATCATCATCATTTGTCTAAGTGTTGAAAGTTAAAGTTTTAACCTTTATCATTTAGAAGAGCTTGAAAGTAAATATACTTTCAAGATCTACAATAGCCTTGTCTATAGGCTAAGTTCCTGTTTATTTACTGACATTTGTTTCCACTGTGCAAGACAAGTTTATACTTGATCTTTATTTTTTAAGTAATTTTCAGAAACAGGATTTATAGTTGGAATGTGATTCAACCCCCCCTTCTCACGTTTCACTACCTTCAATTGGCATCAGAGCTCGGCCTTGGGGTTGAGCACTTAACAGTGTCAAGGAAAGATTCAAGGGACAATGGCAGCAAACAACAACGCGTATATTGCTGATGGAGCCTCCACAAATAGACCACCTATGTTCAACGGTGATGACTACGCATACTGGAGAGATCGAATGACATTGTTCATTCAATTCACAAGTCTAGATCTTTGGGACATCGTTGAAGTCAGTGACAATCCTACACCCTTCGGCCCAAAGAAACTATGGACTGAAGAACAAAAGGCTCAAGTGCAACAAAATAAGAAAGCTAAGTATATTCTTCTATGTGCTTTACCTAAAGCTGAATATGATAAAATTGTGTCTTGTGAAACTGCAAAGCAAATATGGGATCGCTTAGCGACCCTACGTGAAGGCACAGATCAAGTCAAAGAAACGAAGATCTCCATGCTTGTACATAAGTACGAGTCTTTCAAGATGAATCAAGACGAAGACATTGATACTCTTGCTACAAGATTCTTACATATTGTTAATCAATTGAAAGTTCTTGG
Source organism: Aeschynomene evenia (assembly GCA_013621005.1). NCBI lineage: Eukaryota > Viridiplantae > Streptophyta > Magnoliopsida > Fabales > Fabaceae > Aeschynomene > Aeschynomene evenia. The sequence continues at coordinate 101,205 of RYYW01000113.1, read as the reverse complement.
AAAGACGTATTCAAACGCTGAAATGGTTAGAAAGATTCTTCGGAGTCTTACTACCAAGTGGAGACCTAACGTCACCGCTATTCAAGAAGCCAAGGACCTAACTAAGTTAGGCTTGGATGAATTGATTGGGTCTCTTAAGACTCATGAAATTGAGCTTGAAGCTCAAGAAGAACCAACAACATCAAGATCAAGACCTTTAGCGCTCAAGACATCTACAACTAAGAAGACTTTGAAGACTAAGAAGAAAGCCTCTAAAGGTTGAAGAAGATGAAGACGAAGAAACAGATGAAGAATCTGAAGATGAAGACCTTGACGAAGAAAACATGAGCATGCTCGTGCGTAAAATGTCAAGGGCTTGGAAGAACAGATCTAAGAAGAATAAAGAAGCCTTCTTTAAGAAGGATAAGAAGAACAAGACGAAGACCGATAACACAACGTGTTTCGGATGTGGCGAAAAAGGTCACTTCAAGACCAATTGTCCTAAAAATAGGCAGTCGAAGAAGAAGTTCTTCAAGAAGAAAAAGGCTCTTGCAGCCACATGGAGTGACAACTCCGATTCTGATGAATCTGAAGAAAACGAAGACACAGAAGAAGAAGCAAACCTCTGCTTCATGACAGATGTTTCTTATGATACAGACTTAGAATCTGATAAAGATGAATCTGAGGTATGTATTGAAAACTCGGCACCATCGTATGAGGAACTCTCGGACCTCTATGATGAACCGTTAGAGGATTCAAAGAATCTGACGACTCATTTTCTGATGAATAAAAAAGCTTTGAAAAACCTTAAATCAGAAAATAAGTCATTAAGATCTCAAAAGGAGGAACTAGAAAGAGAATGTCAAGAACTCAAGGACAGTAAAGATAAACTGTATGAGGGCTGGCAATCTCTAGAGACAGAAGCTTCTGTGCTTGTGGAGAAGGCTGAGGAAGCCATGTACCATGCACAGAAGACTAATGCGCTTCTCCTAAAGGATCTTGAAAGAATGGTTAACGGATCTAAGATGCTCGATCTATTGTTAGGAGGTCAAAAACCTTACAAAGATCATACAGGTCTTGGATATGTTCCAGTCTTTCATGAGGATACTTTGATACCCCCAACAGACAGAGAGCCAATTCCTACTTGTCTTTTCTGTTTTAAACATGGACACGGCAGAGAGAAATGTCCACTTCTTAAAAAGGGAACTACCTCCAAAGCCAAGGGTGGGACGTGGAAGGGAAAACCTAAAAAGACGTGGAAATCTCAAAAGCCGAAATCAGATGCTGGGAAAGCTAACAAGAAAGGACCCAAGAAGGTATGGGTACCTAAAAATACTTCATCTGTGAATGCAGGAACTTCAAGCGCAGATCAACCATCAAAAGCCACAACACCAGTGGCTGGATGAAAAGTGGTACCTGGATAGCGGGTGCTCAAGGCACATGACCGGAAGCAAGCACTGGTTCAAAGATGTTAAACCAAAGAAGAAAGGAACAGTGCGTTTCGGTGATGGAGCTAAGGGCAAGATTGTCGGCAAGGGAAATGTTGGTAAGTCCGATGATCATCAAATATCTGAGGTATTGCTAGTTGATGGTTTGACTCATAATCTTTTAAGCAATAGTCAGTTTTGTGACAAAGGCTTAAAGGTTGAGTTTCTAGCCAAATATTGTAGCGTCATTGATCTGAAGACAGGTAAAGTTGTTCTCGAGGGAAGAGGACTAGGCAACACCTATGTCATCTATCTTGAGGATCTTTTGGATCAAGATGTGAAATGCTTAGCGTCCTTTGAGGATGACAAGTGGCTTTGGCACAAGAAGTTGGGTCATGCCCACATGAAGTTACTTTCCGAGTTATCTCAGAAAGGTTTGGTCAAGGGGCTTCCCAAGATCCGCTATGACAGGGATACAACCTGTGATTTCTGTGAGAAGGGTAAGCAGACCAAAGCTTCTTTCCAAAGTAAGAAAGTAGTCTTTACTACTAGACCACTTGAGCTAATTCACATGGATCTTTTTGGTCCTACAAGACAGGCTTCTCTTGCGGGCAAATATTATTGTCTTGTTATAGTTGACGACTACAGTAGATACACTTGGGTAATTTTCTTAGCTTCTAAGGATGAGACGTTTTCAAAGTTTAAAACATTTGCGAAAATGGTTTCTAACGAAAAAGATTCTCACATCACCACCATTCGTTCTGATCATGGAGGTGAGTTTGAAAATCATGCTTTTGAAAATCTTTGTGAGGATCTTGGTATTGTTCACCAATTTTCCTCTCCTTGAACTCCACAGCAAAATGGAGTAGCTGAGAGAAAGAATCGAAGCCTCATTGAGATGGCAAGAACAATGCTTTTGGAAAGCGGTTTATCAAAAGGTTTTTGGGTAGAAGCTGTCAATACAACTTGCTATATTCAAAATCGTGTTTTCTTAAGGCAAAGTCTCAATAAAACTCCATATGAGCTTTGGAAAGGAAGAATACCCAATATATCTTATTTTCATATCTTTGGTTCACCTTGCTTTATCCTGAACACAAGGGACAAGCTTTCAAAGTTTGATTCCAAATCCGATGACGGAGTGTTTCTAGGATATTCTACTGTTTCTAAAGCTTACAGGGTTTACAACAAGCGAAGAAAGACAGTTGAAGAAACCATCCATATCAAGTTCAAAGAACTAAAGCAAGACATCCAACATAATCTAGATGACATCGAAGAAAGAATGAAGGATCTAACTATCTCAACCAAAGGTTGTGAAAGTAATGATCAAGTACCTATTGAAGAAGATGATCATCAAGTTATGAAGGAATCACCCGATTCAGGAGGAGATGAACCAAGAGTCATTGTAGCTCAAGAACCCTCTACTCCTCAAGAAGTTGAGTCTATTGAAGTTCAAGAATCCGTTCTAAGAAGAAAGATCGGAATAAACGATCTCAAGGCTGTTAGAGATAACGAAGTTCTTGGCGATCCATCTCATGGGATAAGAACAAGAAGATCCCTGAGATTTCAATCTAATGTTGCACTTGTTTCAGAAATCGAACCTGAGACAGTTCAAGAAGCATTGGATGAACCCAGTTGGGTGGAAGCCATGGAAGAAGAACTCGAACAGTTTGAGAAGAATGAAGTCTGGAAGCTTGTTCAGAAACCCAAGGGCAAAACGATTATTGGCACAAAGTGGGTGTTCCGCAACAAGTTGGACGAATCCGGAAAGGTTACGAGAAACAAAGCAAGACTCGTGGCACAAGGATACAACCAGCAAGAAGGAATCGACTACGACGAAACCTTCGCGCCAATTGCAAGACTAGAAGCCATAAGGATGCTACTTGCATTCGCTACACACAAAGGAATAAAGCTATATCAAATGGATGTGAAGTCCGCATTCCTTAATGGTGTCCTTAGTGAGGAAGTCTACGTCAAGCAACCTCCAGGTTTTATCAGCGAAACCTATCCCGAGCACGTCTATCGTTTGTCTAAAGCGTTATATGGTCTTAAACAAGCTCCTAGAGCTTGGTATGATAGACTTAGTAGCTTCTTGACTACAAATGGATTCACTCGTGGAAAAGTGGACACAACTCTTTTCACTCTAACTGATAACTCTGATTTATTAATTGTGCAAATTTATGTTGATGATATAGTATTTGGTGCTACTAACGAATCTCTATGTAGAAAGTTTGCAGATCTAATGCAGGGGGAGTTCGAAATGAGTATGATGGGAGAATTGAAGTTCTTCCTAGGACTTCAAATCAAGCAACAAGCTGATGGAACCTTCATACATCAAGAAAAGTACACCAAAGAACTTCTCAAAAGATTTTTAATGGACAAGTGTAGTCCCATGAAAACTCCGATGCATCCATCACAAGTCATTGACAAGGATGAAGAAGGAGAAAAGGTGTCTGAAAGCACCTACAGAGGTATGATCGGGTCCCTGCTTTATTTAACTGCATCTAGGCCTGACATACAGTTAAGTGTTGGCATTTGTGCAAGATTTCAATCTTGTCCAAAACAGTCTCACCTAACTGCAGTCAAGCGTATTCTTAGATACTTGGCAGGTACTACTAATCTTGGCCTTTGGTACAAGAAAGGTATCTCCTCTGTGGTTACAGGTTTCTGTGATGCTGATTACGCCGGAGACCGGGTTGACAGAAAAAGCACTAGTGGATGCTGTGTGTTCTTTAGGGATGAACTCATCACATGGAGTTGCAGAAAACAAAATACCATTGCACTATCAACCGCAGAAGCAGAATACGTGTCTGCTGCTGGATGTGTTACACAAATTTTATGGGTAAGAAATCAACTGCTTGACTACAATCTCAGGTATGATAAAATTCCCGTTATGTGTGATAACACAAGTGCAATAGCTTTGGCTAAGAATCCCATTCAGCACTCTAGATCTAAACATATTGATGTTAAACATCATTTCATTAGAGATCATGTGCAGAAAGGCGATATTGAGTTAAAGTTTGTGAATACGGAAGATCAAGTGTCTGACATATTTACAAAACCTTTAGCTGAAGATCGTTTTAGCACGCTGAAAGGTTTACTTAACCTAAGGAGCTTTTAAAAATCTTTTTTCGAAAATCTTTTGAAAATTAAAAAGCTTTAAGTATTCCCCAAAAGTTGGTAAGTATTCTAGAAGATGAAGAAAAATCAACATACCAACAATCAGAAGTCAACAGAAAAGTCAACTACTACAGAAGTCAACAAAAAGTCAACTGAAGACCTATGAAGACACAATTTGCGCCCCCTATCTTCATGATGGGCCAAATTTTAAGACTTTTGAAGACCTTGGGCCTGTCTCAAGTGTTTTAAGACTTTTTGAAGACCTTGGGCTTGTCTCAAGTGTAAGAAGATTTTTTTGAAGGCCTTGAGTTTTGTCTCAAGAGTTTGAAGTTTTTTTGAAGACTATTTTTGAAGACATATGAGTTTCGGAAAATTTTTCTTAACCTCATTTGAAGACCTTCTGAAGATCTTTTGAAGAAACCGGGTGTAAAGTATTATTAATTAATGCATGAAGACCACCCGTACTGAAGAAAAGTTGATGGGCTTTTGTATGGGCCTTGGGCCTCATACAGGTTTTAGGCCTTAATTAGGCCTCGAACTTCTGATGGGCTTTGGGCCTCAGGCAAGCTGTAAAGGCTTGTATCAAGATTATTGGGCCTCAAAAATTATTATGGGCTTTGATAAAATCAATTGGGCCTCTTATATCTCTACATGGGCCTCATGGAAGAAAAATTAAAATCCAAGTGGAGCCATATTGGACCTAATTTGCGCCCCACATTGATATTAATGAAGAATATATTTTAATTTTTCAAATATTGTTATTTATTATTTAAATAATGATATTGAAAATTAAGATTATTCTTATTTGGATTTAAATGGATATTATCTAGAGTAAATCTAGATTTAGTGGAGGAGATCTTTTATGGAAATTAATTACATATCCTTATTTCCACACCATATCTTTTTTATTTACCCTCTCTTTTACCTATACATATATATTTTCGAAATTTCTCTCTCTCTCTCTCTCTCTTGAAAAATAAATTTTATTTTCTTAAATTATTGTCATTTAAATTAAATGATAATATTGGAAAATATTATTTATTCTTTCTTGATTTACAATGCCTATTTCCAAGAGTATTTTTGAGAGATATTCACATGGAAAATCCTTGCATATTTGTTTAGATTTTCCCTCTCTTTTCTTTCCTTATTTTCGAAATCCCTACCCCCTCCATACACCATCTATATATTCTTTCATCCCTCAATCAACAAAACACAACAAAGTTTTTTTTTCTACTCCTATTCCCTCTATTTTGCGCAACACATACACATACATACCCATATACACAACCTCAAACACAACCTCTTGATCTTTAAAGAAACAATGGATCTCATTCCTCATGGCATATCAAGAAGCAATGAAAAGTATGTTGTTGATAATAAAATGTTTGCCAATCCGGCTTCACAAAGAAAGTTTGAAACATACTTTATTTTAAGGAAAGTCACCATTGAAAAGGTTCTTCAACCAATGATGCTTTACAAGATGCCACTTCTTCGTCCCGCTCTAAGGCATCAAAGAAATTTACTTTCTTTGATAATGGATGACGAAGTCGTCTATCCCATGGCAGTTAAAGCTTTCTACTCTGAGCTTTCTTATGGTTCCATTGGATGGACTAGTCACGTTGTAAGCCAATCAATTTATCTCTCGGAGAATCTAATTTCCAATGCATGCAACATAGACAACGAAGGGATTATCATCAATGGGAACCCGGAATGGTTCTTTCAAGACGGCGTTCGTCCTAATGATGTATCCAATGTTCTTTGCGGGAACTACAACATGAATCCCGTATGTTTGAAAGTAAGTGATCTCTCAGACAAAGCGAAGATGATGTTCCAAATTGTGCAATTATATCTCCTACCACGAGTTGGATTTACAAACCTCTTGCGCAAAAAGGATACCATGCTTCTCTTTTACCTCATGACAAACTTGAAGATCAATTTATCAAGATTGATTCTTGATAACATCACTGACTCTTTAAACACAAATCAAGAATACATCATTGGTCGTCTACCTCATGCGAGACTCCTGACTCGAATATTCAAGTTTGCAAATATCAACTTGGATAGGTTTGAATATGTTACACCGTATTCTTATCTCAAGTTCTCAACGGTTCCAAGCATGATGGGAGGACCTTTTTGATGAAACAAAGGGGGAGAAGAAAATTGAAGATAAAGGAAGACTTTTTCAAGAACATTGAAGAATGAAGATCAAGAACATCAAGAACTTATCTAGCTCTAGGGGGAGCTTAATTCCTTTTTTCTTTTTTTTTTAAAATTCTTTTAAAGTTTTTTTTTAGTTCTTTTAAAAAGTTCTTGCACTTGTTACGTTCTTTAATTTCTTTTATGTTTTATGTTTTATTTTATTTCATGTTTATGTTTTTCTTTAATTTAATTAAAGTTTATCTTTTTTATTTCTCTTCTTTTATTTCTTTTTATTATTATATTGTTTATTTGAAAATAATTTCCTAAGGCTTCCAGTCTTAAGAAAATATTTTTCCTTGTAATCAAATCAAAACCTTTATTTCAATTGGAATTGTTATCATCAAAAAGGGGGAGATTGTTAGCTCCAAGAACCCTTTACCTCATCATTGAAGGTTTTGAGTGATAAAATTCTTAATTAAAATAAAAGTTTTAATTTGGTTGGAGTAATGGTTTGTTAAGTGTGTTTTAGGATCTAATTTATTTGACAAAATAAAAAGACACATCTTGACCACCATGAGCATCAAAAGTGGCGCAACATAGATGCTTGGAATACAAGTTACTCTAATTTTTGAAGACCAAGTCAAAGCTTTTCTAATTAAGGAAAGTTTGGTTGGAAGACTCTAAGATTTCCTAAAAAGTTAATTATGAAAATACATGAAATTAAATAGAGAATCTTTTTATCAAATATCTCTATTTAAATATTCATGCACAATATATATATATATACATAAATTCGAAATTATATATAAAATAGGGAAACAAAATTAAATCTCTATTTTACACAATATATGATAATAATTTTCGAATATATAAATATATATATGTGTGAGAAATCTAGAAAAATCTTGTATGGAGATTTAGATGCAAATTATTAAATAAAAATAATTATCTAGAATTTATTCTAGAATATATTTTGCATTTAAGTAACAGAATATTTTTACGGACAACTTTAAAAAAATTATGTGAGCCTCCTAAAGATTCTATTTGAATCTACAAGATTCCATGCGGGACCAGAAGATTCTGTTGAAGATTCTACAGGAAGTTAGAAGACCTCAGAAGATTCTGTCAAGATTCTCAAGTCTAGAAGATTCCCGAAGATTCTGTGAAGATTCCAAAAGATTCCCGAAGATTCTACCAAGATCCCGAAGAATCTCAAGATTCTAGAAGAATCTCAAGCCTCAGGATTCCAGATTCAAGAATATTCAAGATTCAAGAATCTACATTCAGAAGATTCCCTAGAAGACCATGTTTGGTGATTTAGGATTTTCAAAAAATGAGAAATTGTGAAATCCTAATTCGTACCAACATGGAGGCACACTTGTGGAGCAAGAAAAGCTAAAACCCTAGCTTCTCTCTCTCCTAAAACTGGCGCAAACTTGCTTGCATTTTTGCAAGATTTTGTGAAAATTTGATGAAGCAATGCACACCACAAGATCAAGGCACAAATTCAAATTCAAGGGCTGAGATGAAGTTTCCTCTTTTCTAATTCTTGGTTACAAAGTTCCCATATTTAAGATCAAATAATAGCCTTTAGATTAAAGGGAATTATTTGAATCAATGGCCAAGATGAAACTTCCTCTTATTTGATTTTCTATTTTTGGAAGATCAAATTTCAAATCATATCAAGCAATTCTCACCATTGGATCAAGAGATTTCAAATTCAAACCAAGGGTGGAGATCATGCACATGAATTTCGAAAATGAGGTGCTATTTTCCCTATAAATAGAAGGCCTCAATGCCAAGGAATGCAAGAGACTACCCAAGCTTACAAGTGCCAAAACGCTGTCGAAATTAATCCTAATTTCTCTTCATCTTCAACCTCTAAACCTCAAGTTCCTATTTTTATTTGGGTAAAGGTTGTAATTCTTAAAAGAGTGAGCTTTTGTTGTTTATCCTAGCTTTGCTAGTTATTATTTGAGAGAAAAATCCATCAAGGTTCAAACTTAGTTGCATCTAAGTTCTTGATTGGTAAAAACCACATCTTTTATACAAAGTCCTTATTTTTGTGAGGCAAGAAGTCCTTAGAGGGTCTAAGGCAAGGGTAGAAAGTCCTTCGGTGTTGAAGGCAAGGATTGAAGTCCTTTGGAGTTGCCAGAGGCAGTGAGTCACCTAGTTATTGGTGCAAGAAAAGTCCCTTGGTGTTGTCAAAGGCAGTGAGTCACCTTAGTTGGAGGTGCAAGGGAAGTCCTTTGTGGTTTTTCAAAGGCAGTTTGTCACCTTGGTGAAGGTGCAGGTTGAAGTCCTTTGTGGTGTTGCAGAGGCAGGAAATTCCACCTAGTGTTGGTGGTGATAGTGAACTCTCAGGTGTATCCTGGGGACTGGAGTAGGCACGTTGCCGAACCAGTATAAATTTCTGTGTGTGCTTTCTCTCTTCCTTACTCTTTATTATTATTGTTTTTACAATTTTTCATTGCATACACAACACATATATCATCTGCGAAATCATCATCATCATTTGTCTAAGTGTTGAAGGTTAAAGTTTTAACCTTTATCATTTAGAAGAGCTTGAAAGTAAATATACTTTCAAGATCTACAATAGCCTTGTCTATAGGCTAAGTTTCTGTTTATTTACTGACATTTGTTTCCGCTGTGCAGGACAAGTTTATACTTGATCTTTATTTTTTAAGTAATTTTCAGAAACAGGATTTATAGTTGGAACGTGATTCAACCCCCCTTCTCACGTTTCACTACCTTCACATTATGCCTGCTTGTTCGCTAGCGACCGGGTCGTGACAGTAGCAGTAAATTCTGCAGAATTTGCAATTTAGTCCGTAGTTCATTTTATACTTAAGACCCCTTTTGTAATTGGGCTAAACACCTTTGTTTCATTTTTTCTTTAGTTTTAGTCTTAGGTTAGGTTATTCTAGAGAGAGAAGCTCTCCCTTCTCTCTAGAGTTTCTCTTTACATTTCTCTCTACATATTTCATACACTTTACATTCAATTCTCCAAGTTCAATTTAATTTCCATTTTCATTTCCATCCTTGCTATTGCTTTAATTTCTTGTTTCTTACTTGCTTTAATTATGGTTGAGTAGTTTCTTTGTTCTTGGTGTTGGGCAATGCTAGAATTACATTTTCCCTTGAAACCCATTGCATGATTTTGCTCTTGCTTCCTAATCTCTTGGTTCCAAATGCAATTAAAGTTTGTTTGTGTGGATCCATGCTTGCTAATTTTAATTGTATATCTTGAATGCATTTTGATTTCTTGATTAAGGAATTAAATTGTATTTGGGGTTTTTGGGTTTTATGTGTTGATTGATGTTTTGCCCATTAGCTAGGAGAGTAGGAATAATTCTTGATTGAGAATTAGGTTTGCATGTGTTTAGGATAGTTTTACTAATTTGGTTTGGATTCAAGTCTTCTTGGTAGAGCAATTTCTATGCATGTGTAAGTTGCTTGAAGGGTGTTTGATAAAATGCCTAGCTGGGTTTAGGATGGGGAAAATATGGTTTGATGCATGTCCCAACACCAAGACTCTTTTACATTGTTATTTCCTTTTAATTTCATAGCTTTATTTACTTCTTGCACAATCACAACACTACATATACTATACATATTACATCAATGATATAAGCCTCCTTGAGAGACGACTTGGGTTGACTGACTATACTACTATAGCTAATCAATTCAATCCCTTTTTCTTGGGAAAACTCTTTTTGTTCTTTAAATTCTAAATTGATTGTAGTTAAAAGAAATAACGACACTTTTACCTTACATCAGTACATAACATATATAATTATACAACTCTGGTGTGTGCTCTACGTGTCATCTAGCCAAACAAGGGAACTGAATCAACATTTGCTCTATGTCACAGGAACTTTCTTATTCTAGGCTTAACTCATAACTTTGCGTTGCTTGGTCACACACTCATTTCTTTTGGCCTGCCACCTCTGAACCTTTTCCTCCACATCACCAACCCCTAGGCATGAGCTCATCCTAAACTATATTGGAGAGAGCGGGTACTCACCTTCCTTCAGTGATAGAGTTGCATGTCGAGGTTGCTACACCTCCCTCAGCCTCCACCTCCTCCACCTCCACCTTCATCCATTGAGGTATTCTACGTTTTAGAGCCTCGTGACCCCTTGGATGGTGACATGGAAGTAGATGCCGAGGAGAACTCGGATGATGATGAGATTGTGTATGAGGACCCACTGCCGCTACCTTATGAGCTAGAAAGAAAAGGAATCATGGAGAACTCTCATCTTTGTGTCGAGGCTACTGCAGGAGCTTCTTCATTGGAGGATTTCACCATGGGGCCATGTGAAGCGGTTTGAGTTGCGGTCATTTCTTCCCTACCCTCGATCGAGTTCATTTTCCTTGATTCGAGGCCATTCTCCCTCTCTCGCCATGAGTACGCCTTCTTAGAGACAGATGCACAACTCCTAGCCATTTGTGGAGAGTCAACATCTTCTCAACTTGAGGCATCTTGGGAACCAAAGTCTCTTTGCTTTGTCCATGTGAAGGCTTCTTGTGAGGTTCACCATCCCTCCTCACTTGAAGTTGGTTGCTCTTGGGATGCTTGGTCAAAGGGGAGTTCTCACTCCCCAAGGAACAAATTGCGGGCTAAGATGCATGGGTCCGGAGACAAAAGGAGGATCATGCTCCGTGGTTTAGTTTGCTTATTATGGGATCCCGGCGGAGGCGTTGAGAGCACTCCTTGGTGGAAGTTCCTGGACCAATTCAAGCACAAGTCGCCTTGAGGGAGTTTCTACAACTTTCTTTTACTTTATGTTTTGCATTTAAATTCAATAAAGCATGTTTTAGGTAAATTTTCACATGTTGTGTGATACTTTAGGTTGTTTGTTTGTTTGAGTTAGTGACTTGTCAATCATGTTTTTCTTGTTTCTAGTCTTTTTATTTGCATTTCCTTGTGTTATGAGTTATATTTTCGTAGCTTAGGGTAGGATTGGGGGCACTTTGCAAAATTCTGCAGCATTTTTTGCTGCATAATGCTGATTTCTGCAGCATTGGTCGCTAGCGACCAACCACTCGTCGTTAGCGACCACTGATATAGAAATAATTGTATTGATTATTTCCCTCTTGTATGCATGTAATTTGACCACTTTTGAGATGAATGAGCTACTTTTGCATCATATTAGGCATTTGGTACTTGATTGGAACTTTGTGCATTTTCTCAGCATTTCGTGCTTTGTGACACTATTCTGTAATTTGCCTATAACTTAAGTTCTAGAAATTGGAATTTTGTGTTCTTTGTCTTGTTGGAAAGCTTAGACACAGGTCTACAAAGTTGATGAAGAACTCGAAAGCTGATTCGGACCTTAAGGATTCCAAATTGGAGCTTCAAGTTGAGTCAATCTTGCTGCAGCATTCTGGACAGCAATCCTGGACAGCAAGTGTTGCAGAAGCCATAGCTGGAGCTACAGATGTTGAAAGCACCCCATTTCAGTTGCATTGGAAAGCTAAGGCACAAGGCTTCATTTCATCTTCACAGCTCGAAAGCAATTGAAGCCTCTAACAAGCTCAAAAGTTGACTCAAAGTTTCTGCAGCCAATGTGACAGCAATCTGGATCAGCAGTCAGTATTTTGCTTATATCTGGAGCTATACTTACTGGAATTGGATGATCTTGGTGGCTATGGAAAGCTAAGACATAGAGCTACAACTTTTCTTCAGGGCTCGAGGGCAGAATAATCCATTATAGGCTTCAGATATTGGCTGCAATATTTCGGGCAGAAGCTTAGCCTTGCTGTGTTGCCTTAAGTGTCATAATTTTGTGCATTGTCCATTGTACCCTTGCTTATGTGTTGTAATTGTTTAGTGTATGGCTTTTTAGACATTTCCACCTTCTTTTATGTCTATTTAAGTCCTACATCAGACTGGAGGAACACTTTACATTCATTTTTTTACAATTCAAGTCTTAGAATTATATTTCTCTCTAGTTTCTTCATTTTCGTTTTTCTCTCTTCTCCCATTTTCTTCTTGCTGATTTCTCCATGATCATGGAGAACTAAGCTCATAGCTAGCTTGAGGATGGAGGATTGTAAAAGATATTGAGATTAGCTAGGTGATTGAGGTATTCTTGCATTTCTTTCATGATTCATTCAAGAATTTCGAATTCTCTCTTCTCACCTCTTCTTGATTTATGATTCAAGAATTATGAAGATTTTCTAATTCTTGAATTATGAATCCAATTGATTAATAATTCTAGAGATTTCTGAGTTATTGATCAATAAACTTAAGTTGAGAGAACATCTAGATTTAGAGATTTCTGATCTAGAGAATTGAATTGTTGAGCTTCAATCTTGATACCTTGAGTTAGGTTTTGAGATTTCAGATTTAATTCAAGTGTGTTAAGATGAATGTTTGAAGATTTTCATGAGACTTGATCTAAATTCAGATTTGAATTTGGATTTGAAATTCAATTTAATTCTTGAAAGGATCATGAGAGGATAATGAATCAATGATATATGCTTTACAATTCGAATTCCTTGAGCTAGTGTCTTCTACCTATTTGATTAAAATCCTGTTTGAATTTTCTTATTTCTGAAATTCTATGCTAAAATCCCCAAACCTAACCTTGCATAATCACCTTTCATTTCTTGAGTTCCTTGGGAAAACGACCTAGGTATTCCACTTGTCTACAAGTTATCTAGTTTTTAATTTGATTCAATTCGGCAGTTGATCAACCACTCACTTGGTCGCTCAGCCACATGCGCCTCGTCACACGCGCTTCGAAACACACTGCCAAATTTCATTTTTTTTCTCTAGGTCGCTGGCGACAATGTTCATGGTCGCTAGCGACCAACTTCTAAAAAAAAAATCTGAAAATGAAAAGTTTAGGTAGTTTAGGTTCACTTTGTGTGCTCCTTGTCTTTTTTTTGTTGCTTTGTAATGTTGTGCTTGAGACATTCATCATTTTTAGGTGGTTAGGAGTTCCAACACGGTTGCATTTCATTTAGTTTTTAATTCTTGCTTAGTGATTGATCTTAATTTGTATAGATGATTTGTGTTGGATATGCACCTGGTGAGTTTTGAGCCTTACATTGAGTGGCCACATTACATGTCATTCCATTCTTGATGTGTGTATCTCTTGTGGACTTTGTCGTTCTAGGGTTTGCCTTGTCTTTTAAATTGAGGCTACGTTTAATATGCATTCTTGAGTGTGATAGAGGCACCTTTCTTCTTTAGCTCACGGCCATATTGCCCACCCTCTACATTATCATTGCAAGCCCCTTTGAGCCTTATATCCCATTCTTTGATCTTAGCTCATCTTTCGCCTAAAAAGTGAAAAACCATTTTACACCCTACCTTGGGAAGTGGAGTAGCATTGGTTTTATCATTTTGTGTGCTTGAGTCTAAGTGTGGGGGTTTGTCGTGGACGACAAAGTTTTAAGTGTGGGGGAGGGGCATATTGATGTGTTAATGTGAAATTTGGTTGGACTTGTATGTAAAGAACATGTAATTGAAAAAAAAAATTAATATTACGAGCAAAGGAAGAAAAGCACACAAAAGCAAAGTAAATTCAAGGTCAAAGACCTCATGTTTGGGTATTTAAAGGTTCAAAGTGCAAGAAAAGAGCAAAGCTCTTGTGCTTGTGCTTTTGTGTGCTTGGAACTCCCCCTTGTGTTTAATTGAGACTCACATAACCAATATAAGTGAGTTGAGAGCATACACATTCCTCTGAGGTCCTTCCATTTCATCTATGCTTTTTAAGAGATTTTTGCTTTGCTTTTGATGTTGTGCCTCTTGATGTTGAAATGCTTGGTTATTGGAATTTCTTGCTGCCTTAATTGTCTTCTTGGTCTTAATCCAGAGCACTTTTGAGCATTCTTTGAAAGTCAAGTAGCACCTTGTTTCTTTTGTTTTGATTTCTTAGCTTTAGGATTTCTTGCATGAGGACATGCAAGTGGTTAAGTGTGGGAGTATTTGATAGGATGCGAAATTCTGTGCATTCTTTACCTTTACATGTGCATCTTGCATCCTTTATTACTTTAATAATGGTTCTTTTCACTGTTTGTGCATATTTTCGATTTCTTGGTTAGTGTGGCAATTTTACGTCTTTTTGAGGCTTGTTAGTGGCACTTTGGTCTTGTTATCTTTTGATGCACTCTTGGGTAGTGTTTTTGGATTTCAGGAACCTAGGCCGGAGCTACTTCGAGTCTCGGAAGCATCGAGAGCGTCGGAGTAAAGAAACGGACGGAACGGCGGGCCGGAGAAAATGTTGTAGCTTTTGTTGATTCTGTGTTGGTCGCTAGCGACAGCATTATGCTTGCTTGGTCGCTAGCGACCAGGTCGTGACAGCAGCTTGGAATTTTGCTGTTTTTGCAATTTACTCCCTAGTTCATTTTATACTTAAGACCCCTTTTGTAATTGGGTTGAACACCTTTTTCATTTTTTCTTTAGTTTTAGGTTTAGGTTAGGTTATTCTAGAGAGAGAAGCTCTCCCTTCTCTCTAGAATTTCTCTTTCCATTTCTCTCTACATATTACATACACTTTACATTCAATTCTCCAAGTTCAATTTAATTTCTAATTTCATTTCCATCTTTGCTATTGCTTTTATTTCTTGTTTCTTACTTGCCCTTTTAGTTATGGTTGAGTAGTTTCTTCATTCTTGGTGTTGGGTAATGCTAGAATCACATTTTCTCTTGAAACCCATTGCATGATTTTTGCTCTTGCTTCCTAATCTCTTGGTTCCAAGTGCAATTGAAGTTTGTTTGTGTGGATCCATGCTTGCTGATTTTAATTGTATATCTTGAATGCATTTTGATTTCTTGATTAAGGAATTAAATTGTGTTTGGGGGGTTTTTGGGTTTTATGTGTTGATTGATGCTTTGCCCATTAGCTAGGAGAGTAGGAATAATTCTTGATTGAGAATTCGGTTTGCATGTGTTTAAGATAATTTTACTAATTTGGTTTGGATTCAAGTCTTTTTGGTAGAGCAATTTCTATGCATATGTAAGTTGCTTGCAAGGTGTTTGATAAAATAAGGTTTGATGCATGTCCCAACACCAAGACTCTTTTGCATTGTTATTTCCCTTTATTTTCATAGTTTTATTTACTTCTTGCACAATCCCAAATCTACATATACTATACATATTAGATCAATGAGATAAGCCTCCTTGAGAGACGACTTGGGTTGACTAGATATACTACTATAGTTATTCAATTCAATCCCTTTTTCTTGGGAAAACTCTTTTTGTTCTTTAAATTCTAAATTGAATGTAGTTAAAAGAAATAACGACGCTTTTAGCCAACATCATTCACATAGACATCACATATCATCATAACATTCATTAGACAACATATTTATAGCCTACAATGCATAACTAACTCATATATATCAGTTACATAAGTTGTAAAACGCATTAGGGTGCATAAAGGGTCAAAGCAGCTCATTTTCGTACAAACAGCACTGTCGTAATCAATTACACGGGATGGTAATCGATTATACGGACTGGTAATCGATTACTATAATCGATTACGCAGCTCTGTAATCGATTAACAGAGAACAGCGTTTTCTCGCGATTGGGATTTCAGACATCGTAATCGATTACGAAGTCGTAAAATACGATTCTTGGGTTTCCAAAACACGATTTTCAATAGCCATTGGCCAAAATATGAACCTAACATCGTCCCAATCGATAGAAAACATTGCCATACCAACATCTAACATAAAAACACGTTTAGAACACTTTTCAATCCGCAAAAACCCTTTCTCTTTCAAAATAAATTTCATAAACTGAACCCTTTCATGAACCCTAATGGGAAAAACAACGAACACATTCAAAACTTCATCAATTCATTGACATACATGAAATTTCATGACAATTAGAATGTCTAACCCCTACCTCTTGAAGACAACTCTTGCTCTAGACGAAACCCTAGCTTCACGAACGGCCCGGACTCCAACGATGACCCCTTTCCGGAGAAAACAATCGATAGAAACGTCCGACTTGGTGAGAGGATCAAGAATATATATTTATTTTTGGGATTGGGTGAGTGTTTGTGGGTGTTTCTTGACGTGGAGTGGCTATGGCTTTGAGAGCTTTTGAGAGAAAGGTAATGGAGGCTCTGGGATGATGAGAGAGAGTGTTTCTGATCAAATGAGGTGGAAATAGGGTTTACTTTCGCGTTAGCTGAGCTAATAGTGCTTAGGAGTCATTGTGGGGCCCGCCCGTCACTTAACACATACGAAAACACATTCTGCGCACGTGGTAATCGATTACGTCGAATTCGTAATCGATTACACGGTTCTGTAATCGATTACAGACCTCTGAAATGTCCAAAGAGGAAACTCAACTGTGCTGTAATCGATTACCAAGGAGCTGTAATCGATTACTGGGCCTGAAAAATGCCCCAAAACACCTCTCAAGTGTCTCAACTCATACAATAACATACATACATCCAGAATAACTTAATATAACATCAAAACACATATGAATTCTCATAAAAATACATATCATGGATACTTTAAACTAGGAGAAACATATACACTCAAACCCCTTTAAGCTCTAATCAATGTCCATTACCCTTAACTTCCTTTAATTAGGACTTAATAAAGATCGGGGAGTTACATTTCTTCCCCCCCCCCCCCCGTAAAAGAATTTCGTCCTCGAAATTCGTACCTTTAAACATGGATGGAAACTGGCAACACATTTCATCCTCCAATTCCCATGTGAAGTCTCCTAACCGACCTCCGCCCCAAGCCACTTTGACCAAAGGCACATCATTCCACCTTAACCTCTTTACGCTGCGGTCAACAATACTCATAGGGGCAACTCAAAACATAAATCATCATGCAAGTTTGAAAGACTGGGACGTAAGGCCACTCGGTAAGCAACTGGCCCAACACGACTCAAGACCTCGAAGGGACCAAGGTACCTAGGGCTAAGCTTCCTAACTTTCATGGCTCGTCCTATACCTATCGTAGGGGTAACTCGTAGAAACACATGCTCGCCTATTGAGAACTCTAAGGGTCGTCTCCTCTGATCAGCATAGCTCTTCTAGCGGCTCTGGGCCGCGAGCATCCTCTCCCTTATCCTTCTCACCTGCTCAGCCGTCTCCTTCACAAGGTCGGGTCCTAAAACACTCGCCTCTCCTGGGTCATGCCAACACAAGGGTGATCTGCACTTCCTCCCATACAAAGCCTCGAAAGGCGCCATCCCTATACTCGCCTTGTAGCTGTTGTTGTAGGAGAACTCTATCAAGGGCAACAACTTGTCCCAACTTCCAAGACCATCTAGCACACACGTCCTCAACATGTCCTCCAGAGTCAGAATAGTCTTCTCCGACTGACCATCCGTCTGTGGATGATATGTCGTGCTCATCCTCAACTCTGAACCGAGCGTTTTCTGAAAAGCTCTCCTAAAACGAGACGCGAACCTCGGATCACGTTGCGAGACTGTCGTCTTTGGCACACCATACAGCTTTACCACCTCCCGAACATAGATCTCAGCTAACGTCTCCAGAGGCTAGGTCATCCTGATCGCTTAAAAGTGAACCGACTTAGTCAGCCGATCAACGATAACCCACATCGCGTTGTGCCCCGCCAGAGTCCTTGGCAATCTAGACACGAAGTCCATGGATATGCTCTCCCACTTCCACTTCGGCACACTTAGCGGCTGTAGCAATCCTGACATATTCCTCCTATGCTCCGCCTTCACCTTCTGACACACCAGACACTTACTAACCCAATTAGCTACGTCCCTCTTCAGTCCCTGCCACCAAAAAATCTTCCTCAAATCCTGGTACATCTTATCTATCCCAGGATGAATGGTGAAATGGCTCTTATGAGCCTCCTCCAGAATCGCTCTCCGAAGGTCACACTCGCAGGAACGCACACTCGCCCCTCAAACCTCCATAAGCCATCCCCATCCACCACGAAACCCTGCAGTCTCCCCTCGCAAAAAGCTGATGGTTGTTGTCGTGACACCATAAATTTAAATATTTATAAAACCAAGTTCCCCTAATATAGTTTAGTGGAAACCAGGGTCGTCTCTCACAAGGAATGGCTAAGAGAGCAATACACAAGACTAGTTGTATGAGAGTTGTCACAAGTTGGGGGTTTTTGTTTTGGATGCAAAAGAAGCAAATTGGAATAACAAAAAGCAGTAATTTATGAGGTAGAACATTCATCGGGGTGTTTATCATTGGCTACAAAAGAATGCATGAATTGATTAATTACACCGGAGTTAGATCTAACTCCTTTGTTGTGATTCTAATGATTAATTGCCTAGAATGAGATTAATCAGTGAGATCTCACCTTTAGTTTCACTTTCAACAATTGTTAAACCCAATCACATTAATCTAATTAAAGAGACTAATCAGCCAATTAATTAATCATTACCAAATCCTGATATGTCATGCATCAATTAATCAATTAACACATAAACACATGCCAATGAATTAGCCTAACTCAATCGAGTAAGCCAAGACAAAGGGTTAAACACACAATTTAAGATCTCAAATTATATGCCAAGGTTTGAGAATGAAAACTTATGCAAGATTAAGAACAAAGCCTCAATTTACCCCAATGATGTTCACACTCTCATAAACCACCAAGAGACTTAGTTACTCATGGAGGAATTAAAAGGGCAGAAAATAAATTGGAATTAAAAACAAAGATGGAATGAGGAAAGTAAACACTTGAACAATAAGGAGCAAAGTAAAGTAATTAAATGCAATTGGAAAGATGGAAAAACGAATAATTGAATTAATTAAAAGAGTAACTTACAAAACCCAAAGGGCTAGACGAATAACGTTGGAAATACAAAATGATGGAGCTAGAGCTAAACTAGAAGAAAGATGGAATCCTAATGGAGAAAATAACTCTAACTAAAGCCTAGGGTTGAAAGTAAGTAAAGAAAAAATATGAAAGTGATAGTAGGAATGTAGAGGAGTGTAAGGTGATGAGAGGTGTGTTTTCTGATGCATTAGCCTCCTTTAAATAGAGTGAGCAGCCTCCAAACCCTAGCCAATTGGGCCCCCAACTCGGCCTTGCAGATAGGGTTTCTGCTGTAACAGAATTGCGGCGCGGCGCTGGGGCGCGTATAGCTCGCTAGGGCGCCAGTGCTGTGCACGTGATAGATTCAAGTGGGTCTCGTGCGCTTGAGAGCGCTGTGGGCGCTGGGGCGCTCGATGCTGGTTTTGAATTTCACTGCTCCGCTTCTTGCTCAGTTTCTGATGTCTACAGCTCCAATAATACCTGTGACCTGCGCTAAAAATACAAAATATCCAAGATCAAGTGCAAAGGTCATCCTTGAATTGTAAAAACATCATAAAAGTTGTTACTTTAGCCTTTATTCCTATTAAGCCCGAATTAATTCCAAATTGTATTAAATACAATAAAAGGCTAAAATAGAGCAAAGAAATGCATACAATCATCCAAATTAAGGGCATAAAATATTGGCAAATACCACGTTATCAAATATCCCCACACTTGAACAATTGCATGTCCTCATGCAAAAGCAATGATTCCAAGCATCCCTCAAAGTAAAGCATTGGCTAACACATCTAACACCTAAGTCCTAAAAGAAAAAAAAAAAGTAAAAATACTATAGATGATGGAAAGTTATTCAAAACAGCACACCTTGGTCAGAATTATGCAACACCCACAAACATATTATCAGTTGGTATTAAGAGAAATTCATGAGTTAGGAGAATCAGTTCATGTTATGCAGAGTTGGTTGATTGACCCTTACCAGTGTGTTTTTGACTCAATCACTCAGTGTTTTGGCTAAGCACTCAATTGGATAAATCACACAAGTATTCACATTCCATAAATTTGCTATACTCCTAATATTGCAATTCTACAAACATGGTGCATCAAGAGGTCTTTTCAGGGTTGTAATGGGGCTTGGGACAGGTTTGGGATATATGGGAAGTGGACTCAGTTCCAAGAAACTAAGACTTCATGGTTTGATTGATCCTAGATGATTTCTATTACTAAAGAAAAGATGGAGAGAGAAGAGATGGAGAGAATAGAAATACCCCAAAATCAATATCCCATAAATTCTTAAATTTTATATTCCCAATGTTCCCAAATAATTTCACATTAATTCCAAGGAACCCAACAACCTTTATTTGCAGAATTCACATTTTTTTCTTGATTTTTCTGTATTTTTTTCGATTTTTTTTTGAATGGATTCCTCATCTCAATTCCTTTGGTAATTGAAATGAGGTGGAAAAAATAACAAAAGACCACTTATGTACAAAAGCTACCCTTACAGTTATATTCCCATACTTTACAATTTATACCAGTGCTCAATTTAACCCAATTTCCCCACACTTAAGACCTTTGCCCAACTATCAAACCATGTCCTCCTAGTTTCTCAGAAGGGATTTTTCATTGTTTTTCTGTCTTTGACTTGTAATGAGCTTAGTAACAATAAAGGGATAAAGGCTCAAATTGGCTACAAACAATGGGAATTGTGTATAGGTTGGCTATTTGGCTAAGTGACTTTTAGATGTAAAAACAAAATCATGCCTCAATCACACGCAACAGGTATAAAACGCAAAACAAGAATAAAGCAAATTCAGGAATAACAAATACAAGTGTGTTTGTGCCCACAGAAAGAAAGTGATAAGTTGATGTATGTAATCACAATAAGGCTCAAATCTCACAGGTAATCCAAACAACCAAACAGAGATAACACCAACAATTCAAACTCATATTAGATAATTATGCCAACAATTCTGAGTTAAATTAAAAAGCAAAGCAATTTCAGACCAAAAGGTGCTATAAAGAAAACTAACCAATCATCTACCTAAAAACACATAAAAAGAAAAGAAAATGAAAGAACAGAAAAAGAAAAAGAGTTAGGCATGCAATTATTTACAGAAGCCAATTTTTCTACACCCTCCCCACACTTGAATGAGACACTGTCCCCAGTGTCAACAAATTAAACAACAGAGAAAAGGGTATAGAAGGGAGCTATGGAGGACTCAATCGTCCAGGGCTGCTGGGGCGGGCTACGGGCGCCAGAGCGGTATAGTCGTGTTCTTGCGGGCGCCAGAGCGCGACAGGAGCGCTGAAGCGCGGGTCTGCTGCAACTTCCATTACAGCTGCTGCACTGCGAATGATTGTCCAATTGGCTAATTGATTACTGAAAACAAATGTTAATAAATAAGGAAACAATAAAGAAGAAGCTATCTAAGTGCAGAAATTAAATTTTGGTGGGCTGTCTCCCCCAAGCACTTTGCTTTAACGTCCCTAAGTTGGAGTTGGTCAGCCCCTCTCAAGGCGGTTTATGCTTGAATTGATCTAGGACCTTCCACCATGGTGTGCCTTCCATACCTCCACCGGGATCCCATGAGAAGTGAACCACTCCAAAGAGAATGATCCCTTTCTTATTTCGGGACCCAAGTGTTTTGATCCTTAATTTGCCCCTTGAAGCACAACACCCATTCCTGCAAAAGGCATCCCTAAAACCAACAAAATCAAGTGAGGAGGGATGAAAGTCCTCACAAGATGGGTTAGAGAAAACAGAATTTAAATTAGTTAGCTTCCAAGAAATTTGAGCTCGAGAGGATACTGACACCTCACAAAGGGTAAGGAGTTGAGCATCAGTCTCGAGACAAGCATACTCATGAGGCCCAAGAGCAAATGGGAAGGGTCCCAATGGTTGCTTTGAAACAACAGGGGATGAGGTGGTGGAATCCATGATTTCCTCCTTGCATGCCTCGTCAATTCCTCCTAGTGAGGGAATCTCTGCAGGGACTCCAACACTCAAAGAACTTTCCTCCGCACACACGGTGTCTAGCACGGTACTGGGTAAAGGTGGAGGTTCCTCATAGACTATCTCCACTTCGGAGTCTTCCTCGATTTCCCCAGATAATTCTTCCACCATGGCCTTCAATGTCTCCCAATCCAATTGCTCTAAAGGATAATTATCTTCGACAATAGGGAACTCTGGTTCCTCTTGTGATGGTGAATGTGGAGGTGAAGGTGGTGGTGGTAAAGAAGGTGGTAATGGAGAAGGTGGTGGTGGTGATGAGGTGGCCTGAGTTGTCAATTGTTGGAGGTTCTCTTCCATGCGCAAAAGTGCTTGCCGGTTTGTCATGAGTACTTTAAAAATTTGTTTCATCATGGAGTTGTCAGTATTATCAGCAGGAGTAGACGGTGCAAGAGGTTGAAAAGGTTGGTAGAATGGGTCAATGGTTGGTTGGTTAAGGCATTTGATGGGATATGAGTAAGGATTAGGCTCATGGTATGTGTATGGAAACTGTTCAATGTAGGAGGGTGGTGGTTCAGTATATGGCTGGTAGTAGGGGTCAAAGGATGGGTATGGTTCATAGTACGGTTGAGGGTCTTGGTACGGGTATGGTGTTTGGTGAAGGTTTGAGGGTAATGGTTGCACTTGCATCTCACTGCTTGGTTGATAACCTGCAAAACTATGGAAACTAAAATCTTGGAGACTAAAATTGGGGTTAGTGTCCATGTTAGTCTAGAAAAAGAAGAAAAATAAGAGAAGAAAACATGAAAACATGTTGTAGGACGACGAACAGCCGCTCGGGCGGTCCAAGGGCGCTCGGGCGCGCTCTAAAGGTGCGTTGGGGCGCTGAGTGGGCGCTCGGGCGCTCGTATCGATGCAGAACTTTGTTGTTCCGCGAACAGCAAGTTCTGTGGATGCAAATGCTAAATGCAATGCAATGTACAGATGAAATATGCAGTATGCTATGTAATGTAGTGCAAAAATAAATAAAATCTTTTTATTGTTTTTTTTTTATATTTTATAAAAAAAAACAAAGAAAACGATTATGTACAATATGTACAAATTACACAACTAGTGATTACTTTCATCGCCATTCCCCAGCAACGACGCCAAAAATTTTGATGGTTGTTGTCGTGACACCATAAATTTAATTATTTATAAAACCAAGTTCCCCTAATATAGTTTAGTGGAAACTAGGCTCGTCTCTCACAAGGAATGGCTAAGAGAGCAATACACAAGACTAGTTGTATGAGAGTTGTCACAAGTTGGGGGTTTTTGTTTTGGATGCAAAAGAAGTAAATTGGAATAATAAAAAGCAGTGATTTATGAGGTAGAACATTCATCGGGGTGTTTGTCATTGGCTACAAAAGAATGCATGAATTGATTAATTACGCCGGAGTTAGATCTAACTCCTTTGTTGTGATTCTAATGATTAATTGCCTAGAATGAGATTAATCAGTGAGATCTAACCTTTAGTTTCACTTTCAACAATTGTTAAAGCCAATCACATTAATCTAATTAAAAATACTAATAAGCCAATTAATTAATCATTACCAAATCCTGATATGTCATGCATCAATTAATCAATTAACACATAAACACATGCCAATGAATTAGCCTAACTCAATCGAGTAAGCCAAGACAAAGGGTTAAACACACAATTTAAGATCTCAAATTATATGCCAAGGTTTGATAATGAAAACTTATGCAAGATTAAGAACAAAGCCTTAATTTACCCCAATGATGTTCACACCCTCATAAACCACCAAGAGACTTAGTTACTCATGGAGGAATTAAAAGGGCAGAAAATAAATTGGAATTAAAAACAAAGATGGAATGAGGAAATTAAACACTTGAACAATAAGGAGCAAAGTAAAGTAATTAAATGCAATTGGAAAGATGGAAAAACGAATAACTGAATTAATTAAAAGAGTAACTTACAAAACCCAAAGGGCTAGACGAATAACGTTGGAAATACAAAATGATTGAGTTAGAGCTAAACTAGGAGAAAGATGGAATCCTAATGGAGAAAATAACTCTAACTAAAGACTAGGGTTGATAGTAAGTAAAGAAAAGATATGAAAGTGATAGTAGGAATATAGAGGAGTGTAAGGTGATGAGAGGTGTCTTTTCTGATGCATTAGCCTCCTTTAAATAGAGTGAGCAGCCTCCAAACCCTAGCCAATTGGGCCCCCAACTCGGCCTTGCAGATAGGGTTTCTGCTGTAACAGAATTGCGGCGCGGCGCTGGGGCGCATATAGCTCGCTAGGGCGCCAGTGCTGTGCACGTGATAGATTCAAGTGGGTCTCGTGCGCTTGAGAGCGCTGTGGGCGCTGGGGCGCTCGATGCTGGTTCTGAATTTCACTACTCCGTTTCTTGCTCAGTTTCTGATGTCTACAGCTCCAATAATACTTGTGACCTGCGCTAAAAATACAAAATATCCAAGATCAAGTGCAAAGGTCATCCTTGAATTGCAAAAACATCATAAAACTTGTTACTTTAGCCTTTATTCCTATTAAGCCCAAATTAATTCCAAATTGTATTAAATACAATAAAAGGCTAAAATAGAGCAAAGAAATGCATACAATCATCCAAATTAAGGGCATAAAATATTGGCAAATACCACGTTATCAACAGCCTTCAACACCTTCCCGAACTCCTCGTCCTTCTGCTGCGCTCTCGCTATCTCCCTCAGGAAAACACTCGACACCTGGAGATGACTCCCTCTCACACTGGTGGGGGTAAGGGTAACTCCTAGGTCCAGGTTCCTAAACTGCTCTATTAGCTGGGCCTCTCTGAGCAACATGTGGGCTACGCTCACCGTCCTACGACTCAACGCGTCCGCAACCACATTCGCCTTCCCTAGATGGTAGTTGATAGGATACGAAATTCTGAGCATTCTATTCCCTTATATGTACGTCTTGCATTCCTTAAGTGTCTTAATTGTAGTTGTTTGCATTGTTATTGCATGTTTTGCATTTTGGTGGTTGATGTGGAATTTCATTACCTTTTGAGGCTTTGAGTAGACTTTAGTCTTGTTATCTTTTGATGCACGTTTGGGTAGTGCTTTGGTATTTCAGGAACCTAGGCTGGAGCTACTTCAAGTCTCGGAAGCAGCGGGAGCATCGGAGCTAAGGAGCGAGCAAATCGAAGAACCGGAGAAAGATGCAGCAAAATTCTGCATTTTCTGCAACTGGTCGCTAGCGACAAGCATTATGCTTGTTGTGGTCGCTAGCGACCACCTCGGACCAGCCTCCCCAATTTTTATGTTTTTGCAACTTAGTCCTTAGGCCCTTTTTGCAATTAAATCTCTTTTATGTAATTGATCTAAGACACTTTACAGATCATTCTAGTTTATTTCCAAATTAGGTTAGGGTTTTTAGAGAGAGAAGCTCTACCTTCTCTCTAGTTTTCCATTTTTGTTCTTGCACTCTCTACTACTTTGTTCTACTATTCTCCAAGTTTGAATTTAATTTCATTTTCATTTCCAACATCACTATTGTTCTCATCTCTCTATTTCAATTGTTCTCTTTAATTATGTGTGAGTAGTTTCTCATTCTTGGTGTTGGGGGAATGCCAAATTTGCATTTTCTCTTGAAACCCACTATCAAATTGTTTTCTTGCTTCTCATTCTCTTGGGTTTTTGAATGATTGTTAAAGTTGGCTTGTGTGGATTCATGCTTGCTGATTTGATTATGCCATGAATGCATTTTAATTTCTTGATTAAGGGATTAAAGTGTGTTTAGGGGTTTTTGGGTTTATGTGTTGATTAATGCATTGACTCATTAGATTAGAGAGTGTGAATAATTCTTGATTAAGGATTAGGTTTACATGTGCTTGGAGTAATTATATTAAATTGGTTTTGATCAATGTCAATTTGGTTTAGTAATTCTTGAGCATGTGTAAATTACATTCTATGTGTTTGATGAAATGCCTAAGTGGGTTTAGGATGGGGAAAATGTAATTTTTTGCACAACTCAACACCAAGATTCTTTTTGCATTGTTAATATCTTTTGTTTCATTGCTTGAATTGCCTCTCATACAATCCCGACACTTACATATACTATACATACTTGATCAACAATTTAAAGCCTCTTTGGGAAACGACTTGGGTTGACTAGCTATACTACTATAGTTATTCAATTCAATCTCTTTTTGACCTTTAAACTCTAAATTGATTGTAGTTAAAAGAAATAGCGACGCTTTTAGCTACATCAATTTTTGGCACCGTTGCCGGGGAGGCTTAAGAGTTGATTATTGTGCATAGTTATAGTATTTTCTTTTCTTTGCATATCTGTTACTAGTCTATACTTACACTTACTCAAAAACACAAAAATACAATAATTTTCTGCACTTTTTCTATTTAGTGCAGAATTTTTTCTCAAATATTTAGTTTTATAAGTTGTTTTCACTTTTTATGCTCTCTATGAATCACTCGATCGCACACTGATCCATCCTTCGAACGTTTTGATCCCGAGATTGAAAGGACCTTGAGAAACTTAAGGCATTCTAGGTGGATTGGCGGTGTTGAGGACATAGAGTTTGGTTCCGCTTTACCTACTCAATCATTTAGTGAAGGTGCTAGTGTTAATAGTGAGTTAGATAGTTTTTTCGTCCCGGAACCTTTTGATTTTTCCACTAGTATTTCAGGTGAAAGCTCTACCATGGGTGATCACGAGCTCACACTCCGGGAGATGACGGCTCCCGATCTCACCCAACAACACCTCGGCATCATTTACCCCCAAGCGGAGGCCGATTTCGAACTCAAGGGGGCTTTAATCCATTGGCTTCCTAAGTTCCATGGGCTAGCCGGAGAGGATCCCAACCAACACCTCAAGGAGTTCCACATTGTATGCGCCCCCCTCCGGCCACAAGGAGTGAATGAGGATTTGGTGAAACTCCGTGTTTTCCCATTCTCCTTGGAAGGAGCCTCCAAGCAATGGTTGCTCAACTTACGCGACAGGGTGGTGACTTCATGGCTCACCATGAAGCGGGTATTCTTGGAAAAATATTTTCCCGCTTCAAGAACTAGCTCCATCCGGAAGGAAATATGTGGAATCCGGATTCCATGGGCTTTCCGGTGAGGACCCCCACCAGCATCTCAAAGAATTTCATTATGTGTGTGATACACTAGGGCCACACGGGGCTGGTGTTGATGCTGTGAAACTTCGTGCCTTCACATTCTCTTTGGAGGGTGCATCTAAAACATGGCTCATGAATCTACCCAATGGGGCGGTGAACTCGTGGGATGATCTCAAAAGAAGATTTTTGGAAAAATACTTCGCTGCTTCAAGAGCGGGGGCAATAAGGAAAGCCATCTGCAGCATACAACAGCTACAAGGGGAAACGCTCTATGAATATTGGGAGCGTTTCAATTGATTGGTCTCAAGCTGCCCTTCTCATCAAATATCTGACGCCAACCTCATCCAATTCTTCTATGAGGGGTTGTGCGTTGCAGATAGGCGTACTATTGACTGCTCAAGTGGGGGAGCATTGATGAACAAGACTTTGGCAGAGGCTATGGAGCTGATAGAAACCATAGCTTCCAACAATCAGCAGTTCGGAACCCGTGATACCCCCAATGCAAGAGGGGTGCATGAAGTTGGCCCTTATGATCAGAAATCACTAGAGAAGCAATTGGCAGAGATGACAACTGCCATTAAAGAACTCGCTCTGATAAGTCAACAGAAGGTGGTAGCATCTGCTTCCATTCCAACACCTCCACCAGTAGTCCAGGTATGCGGGATTTGTGCTAGTGACCATCCTACAGATGTGTGCCCTCAGCTGAACGAGGAATATGCAACAATGGCAGCCAGAAATTTTCCTAATCAAGGGCATTCTCAATTTTGTAACACTACAAAATTTAGGTGGAGTAACCAAAGCCAACCACTACATCAAAACCAAGCTCAGCAACCACCACCACAATTCCAACCCCAAAATACACCTCCTTTTCCCAGTCAACAGAAATATCAACCCCCTCATCAGAGGGCACAAAACCATACACCCCCAGCTCCCAAACCACCTCAGTACACCCCACCTCAACCTACTCCATCTTCTGTTGAGGCAGATTTACAGCAACTTTTGAAGTTGATGATGGAAGAGAAAGTTAAAAATGAGCAGATGAGGAAAGACGTTGCTCAGCTGATGGAGGATCGCAAAACTTCTTTGAATAATGGTACTCACATCCCCTCCCAAACAATTCCAAACCCAAAGGGGAATGTAAGTGCCATAGCTCTGAGGTCAGGGACGGTGCTTCCTACAGTTGAGGCCCCAAAACCTAGTGTGAAACCCAAAGTCATAACACCTGAGGAAGGAACGCAGGTACATGAGGAGGAGCAAACAGAGGAGGAGACACGAGTGAAAACCTCGCAAAAGGGTAAAGAGAAGGTGGCTATGGGAGAAAAAGGAGCTGAGCCAGATGCACCACTACCAAAATTACCTTTCCCTCAAGCTGTTACAAGGGGAAAGAAAAAGACAGGGATAGATGAAGAGGTCTTGGAAACATTCAAAAAAGTTGAGGTAAATATCCCTCTCCTAGAAGCTATAAAGCAAGTGCCAAAATATGCCAAATTCCTCAAAGAATTGTGCACTCAAAAGAGAAGAACAAAAGGGGAAAAGGTTCAAGTAAATGCTGCTGCTCTAACCCCTGCTCTTCCTCAAAAATTCCAAGACCCGGGTTCTTTTTCTATTCCGTGTCTTATTGGGGAGCTGATTATCAAGGATGCCATGGCTGACCTGGGAGCAGCCATTAACGTCATGCCAAAGGCAATTTACCAAGCTCTGAACTTCGGGGAACTCAAGCCTACAGGACTCCTCCTTCAGTTTGCAAACAGGAGTGTGAAAAAACCAGAGGGACTGCTGGAAGATGTCCTAGTTAAGGTAAATGATTTAATATTCCCCGTAGATTTTTATGTGTTGGATACATATGCCTCTATTCCTCTAGACCAGCAAACACTCATCCTTGGCCGACCTTTCTTAAAAACTGCAAAAGCCAAGGTTGATGTGTTCGCCGGAACTTTGGATATAGAGTGTGGGGACATTAAGGCAAGATTCTGCTTGAGAAGTGCAATGAAACACCCATCTGACACTCATGCTATTTTTTCTCTTGACATCATTGATGAGTTGGTTGATGATGAGGTCATTGATGAGTTGGTTGATGATGAGGTGGGTCATTGGCTTCTTGAGCTTGGTAATCAAAATTTTAAAAATAAAAGCAGTGATGCTGCGTGTAATGGGTATGAAAAACTTGATTTGTTATGCCAATTGTGTGAGGGGGACGATTTTGAACTCTTTGGGGATCAATCCCTTGTTTCTGATAGTGAAAACACCCCTTCAATTGAGCAAAATTGTGAAAAACCCATGAAAATAGCATCCTCTGCGTCTTTTTCTGCTTCTGACGCCGAAAAAACCGCTCTGGCAGTGGTCTCGACCGCCTCCGCGGTCTTGACCGTCCCAGCAGTGGCGACTTCCGCTCCAGCGGTACCAACCGCCTTAGCGGAGATGTCTACCGCCCCGGCGGAGTCGACATCCGCCCCGGCGGTCGCGGCAACTTCTGCTTCAATTTCTCCCCCTGTCTATCCAAAAGAAACAGGTTCTGAGTTGAAAATACTTCCCCCTCACCTGAAATACGCTTACTTGGGGGAGGAAAACACCTTTCCGGTAATTATAGCCAATGGTCTTTCTGTTGAAAATGAAAATAAGCTTTTGGAAGTTTTAAAAACAAATAAAAAGGCCATTGGTTGGGAGTTATCGGATTTGGTTGGCATTAGCTCTTCCATTTGCACTCATAGAATTTTTCTAGAGGAAGGTGCTAAAGCCATAAGGCAACCTCAGAGGAGAACGAATCCTCTCATTCTTGATGTGGTGAAGAAAGAGATTTCAAAACTCCTTCAGGCCGGGATCATCTATCCTATCTCTGATAGTGAGTGGGTGAGCCCCGTGCAAGTTGTTCCTAAAAAGTCATCAATCATTGTCAACAAGAATGAGAAAGATGAACTCATACCCACTAGAATCCATAATTCGTGGCGGGTGTGTATTGATTACCGCAGACTGAATGAGGTAACGCGCAAGGATCACTTTCCCTTGCCGTTCGTTGATCAGATGCTTGAAAAACTTGCGGGTCAGTCACAGTACTGCTTCCTTGATGGATTCTCTGGGTATTTTCAAATACAAATAGCATCGGAGGACCAGGAGAAAACTACTTTCACTTGTCCCTTTGGTACCTATGCCTATCGTAGGATGCCATTTGGGTTATGCAATGCTCCTGGTACTTTCCAAAGGTGTATGATGAGCATCTTCTCTGACTTTATTGGTGAATTTTTAGAAGTGTTCATGGACGACTTTACTGTGTATGGAGATTCCTTCGACTCTTGCTTGCAACACCTCTCCCTTGTTTTAAAACAGTGTATCAGGACCAACCTAGTGTTAAATTTTGAAAAATGTCACTTTATGGTTGATAAAGGTGTGGTCCTGGGACACATTGTCTCTAAAGAGGGTATTGCAGTTGATCCTGCAAAAGTCGAAGTGATTTCCTCTCTACCTCACCCCGTCTCTGTGCGCGAAATTCGCTCTTTTCTGGGTCATGCAGGTTTTTACAGGCGTTTCATAAAGGATTTCAGCAAAATTGCAAAGCCACTGACCGACCTGCTGCAGAAAGATGCCGAATTTGACTTCAATAAGGACTGCCAAGAGGCATTTGAGCTACTGAAAACCAGACTAGTTTCCGCACCGATCGTGAAACCTCCGAAGTGGGACCTCCCCTTTGATATCATGTGTGATGCGTCTAACTATGCTGTGGGTATTGCGCTAACTCAGCGCGAAGGTAAGGAATCCTTTGTAATTTCTTATGCTTCCCGTACTTTAGATTCTGCTCAGGCTAACTATACCACCACTAAGAAGGAGCTTTTGGCAATTGTTTTTGCTCTTGAAAAATTTAGATCTTATCTCCTTGGCTCTCATGTGGCGGTGTACACAGACCATGAAGCTCTAAAGTACTTGTTGAAGAAACCAGATGCAAAGCCCCGCCTTCTCAGGTGGATGTTGCTCTTGCGAGAATTTGATTTGGATATAAAAGACAGGAGTGGTTGCCACAATCTGGTAGCTCACCATCTGAGCAGAGTTGAGCATATTCCAGATGACCCAATTCCGCTGGATGATCAGTTCCCAGATGAACGAATCATGAGTGTGCAAACTTCTATGCCTTGGTTCGCAGACATTGCGAATTATTTGGTTGCCAAAACCGTCCCCACATATTTTTCAAAGGCCCAAAGGGACAAACTTATTTCTGATGCAAAATATTATGTGTGGGATGACCCCTATTTGTGGAGGTTTTGTGCTGATCAAATCATTCGCAAGTGCGTTCCTGACCATGAGCACCACTCCATACTTATCTTTTGCCATGCACAGGCTTGTGGTGGCCATTTCGGACCGCAGCGCACTGGTCGTAAAATTTTTGAGTGCGGTCTATTTTGGCCATCTATTTTCAAAGATTGTTATGAATACTGCAAGTCCTGTGCTAGGTGTCAAAAGATGGGAAAGAATTCTAGGAGGAATGAAATGCCCCAACAACCATTATTGTTTTGTGAAATTTTTTATGTTTGGGGTATTGACTTCATGGGACCTTTCCCTACTTCTGCTGGCTTTAATTATATTCTCTTGGTTGTTGATTATGTGTCTAAGTGGGTTGAGGCAATCCCCACTCGTACTAATGACTCTGCTGTGGTTTGTAACTTTGTAAAAGGTAACATAATCTCTAGATTTGGCATTCCTAAGGCCATCATCAGTGACCAAGGCACCCACTTCTGTAACAAAACTTTTGATGCCTTACTCCGCAGGTATGGGGTTGTTCATAAGGTGGCAACACCTTATCATCCTCAGACTAACGGGCAGGCTGAGGTGTCCAATCGAGAAATTAAAAAGATTTTAGAAAAAATGGTTGAACCCTCAAGAAAGGATTGGAGTGCTAAGTTATCTGATGCTCTGTGGGCTTACCGTACTGCTTATAAAACCCCGATTGGGATGAGCCCCTTTCGGTTGGTATTTGGAAAATCCTGTCATTTGCCGCTGGAAATTGAACACCGTGCATACTGGGCGGTTAAGCAGTGTAACATGGACCTAGGGAATGCCGGTAAGGAGAGAAAATTACAACTGCAGGAACTCGATGAACTCAGGCGGGATGCCTATGAGAGCTCAAAGATCTACAAAGAGAAAACTAAGGCCTTCCATGACCAACTCATTCTGAGGAAAGAATTTCATGAGGGTCAGGAAGTGCTCCTTTACAACTCCAGGCTCCAACTCATGGCCGGAAAGCTGAAATCAAGGTGGGAAGGGCCCTATATGGTGAAGAAGGTCTACCCTTTTGGGATGATTGAGATACAATGCAAAAAGACCAACTTTACCTCCAAGGTCAATGGACACAGACTGAAAGTGTTCCATCAAAGCCCCAACAAAGAAATAAATCAAACTGAAGTCCTCCTTTTTGAGGGAGTGAAGCCATCCAATTAGGTGGCCACACGTCCAACTTAGGGACGTTAAATCAAAGTGCTTGGTGGGAGACAACCCACTGCTACTTCTTTTAACTCATAGTTTCATTTGTTTCGTTTGTTTTATTCTACTATTCGTAGATTGTTGAACAAAAATATAGAATGCGGATCTTTGATAATTTTGTCATCATCTGATTGTTTTCAAATAAAACCATTCAGCAATGTAAAAAATCAGAATGGTTTTGAAAAGCTAGTTAAAAAAATAAAAAAAGATCCTATAATTCCAATTAAAAATTCAAAAATATATAAGAACTCAGCTCTAAAACAATTGATACAGTTTGATCCTTTAACTAATAAAGTTATACTCTTAAAGTCCACTTCTTCCCCACCTCTGTCCTATCCATTAGACA
This sequence comes from Aeschynomene evenia, assembly GCA_013621005.1. NCBI lineage: Eukaryota > Viridiplantae > Streptophyta > Magnoliopsida > Fabales > Fabaceae > Aeschynomene > Aeschynomene evenia. Next base: position 67,919 of record RYYW01000113.1, on the reverse strand, counting down.
ATGGACGCTTTTCTTCTTTTTTTTAACTAACTTTTTTAGTACTAAAAAAGTTAGTTAAAAAAAAAGAATTCTACTATATCAAAATCAAATCAATCATAATATAATTTATATTCTAATTCTCTATATAATATATATATGTCTATATAATAATATTCGAATCTATAGAAAAGAGGTATATATATAAGAATCTAAAAATGATATGACACTAATTTCAAATTTTGTATATACAATAATATTAATTTGCTTAAGATTTAGCGATTTTGTTAATCATCGAAAACCATATTTTTTTATGCTAGTGTTCGATTGAGACTCACATAACCAATGCTAGTGATGGGTGAGCGTCGCAACTCCCATAAATTTAATTATTTATAGACCAAGTTCCCCTAATATAGTTTAGTGGAAACCAGGGTCGTCTCTCACAAGGAATGGCTAAGGAAGTAATACACGAGACTAGTCGTATGAGGGTTGTCACAAATTGGGGGGTTTTTTTTTGAATGCAAGAGAAATAAATTTGGAATAATAAAAAGCAGTGGTTTATGAGGTAGAACATTCATTAGGGCATTTATCATTGGCTACAAAAGAATGCATGAGTTGATTAATTACGCCGGAGTTAGATCTAACCCTATTGTTGTGATTCTAAAAGTTGATTGCCTAGAACAAGATTAATCAGTGAGATCTCACCTTTAGTTTCGTTTTCAACAATCTTAAAAGCCAATCACATTAATCTAATTAAAAAGACTAATCAGTCAATTAATTAATCATTACCAATTCCTGATATGCCATGCATCAATTAATTAATCATTACCAATGAATTGGCTTGACTCAACCGAGTAAGCCAAGACAAAGGGGTTAACACACAATTTAAGATCTCAAATCATATGCCAAGGGTTGATAATGAAAACTTATGCAAGATTAAGAACAAAGCCTCAAGCTACCCCAATGATGTTCACACCCTCATAAACCACCAAGAGACTTAGTTACTCATGGAGGAAATAAAAGGGCAGAAAATAAATTGGAATTAAAAACAAAGATGGAATGAGGAAATTAAACAACTTGAACAATAAAGAGTAAGGTAAAGAAAATAAATGCAAATTGGAAAGATGGAAAGATGAATAACTGAATTAATTAAAAGAAGTAACTTACAAAACCCAAAGGGCTTGACGAATAACGTTGGAAATACAATGGAGGAAGTTAGAGCTAGACTAGGAAAGAAGATGGAATCCTAATGGAGAAAATAAACTCTAACTCAAAGCCTAGGGTTGAAAGTAAGAAAACTAGGAAAAGAAAAGATATAAAAGTGGTGGTAGGTAAGTGATGTTTTCTGGGTGCATTAGCACTGCTTTATATAGAAGAAGCAGCCTCAAAACCCTAGCAATTGGGCCCCCAATGCGGTTTTGCAGATTGGCCCTTGCTGTCAAAATGCTGCCACGTGCGCCAGAGCGCCTGTAGGGGGCCAGAGCGCCCATGCTCGCCAGAGCGCCCGTAGGGGGCTAGTGCGCCCATGCTCGCCAAAGCGTCCATAGGGGGCCAGAGTGCCCGATCCTGAGCAGAAATTTGGTCAGCCACTTTCAGGGCGGCTTATACTTGAATTGATCTAGGACCTTCCACCATGGTATACTTTCCATTCCTCCACCTCGATCCCATAAGAAGTGAACCACTCCAAGGAGAGTGATTCTTTTCCTATCCCGAGACCCATGAGTTTTGGTCTTTAGATTGCCCCTTGGAGCACAACACCCGCTCCTGCAAAAAGCATCCCTAAAACCAACAGAATCGAGTGAGGGGGGATGAAAGTCCTCACAAGATGGGTTAGAGAAAACAAAATTGAAATCAATTAGTTTCCAAGAAATTCGAGTTCGAGAAGATACCGACACCCCACAAAGGGTAAGAAGTTGAGCATCGGTCTCGAGACAAGCATACTCATGAGGCCCAAGAGCAAATGGGAAAGGTCCCAATGGTAGCCTCGAAACAACAAGGGACGGGGAAGAGGAATCCATGACTTCTTCCTTGCATGCCTCGTCGATTTCACCTAGTGAGGGAATCTCTGCAACGACTCCAACACTCAAAGAACCTTCGTCTGCACACACGGTGTCCAGCACAGTACTGAGCAAGGGTGGAGAGTCCTCACAGACTATCTGTAACACCCTACTAGAAAGCCCTTAATGCTTAAGTCATTTTAGGCCATTTCATAAGGGTTACCTCCTGTTATCATGTTTTATCTTTATATTTAAAATATAATACGCGGAAAATAGGCGGGAGTAAATTTTCAAAAATCATTTGCGGTATAGAAAATAAGGGCCTGGCGCATAAATACAACGATAATAATAAGCTATACAAACATCTACGAAAATACTACATCATATAAATAACTCCCATCAAGTAACAAACATGAAATAAATACTAGGTCTCACCCCATAAGCCAAAAACTATGACCTATGAGATTCCACCATAAATATGAGTAAATAAATAGCTGCCGGCTAACAAAGGTCCGGACTCAGAAAACGTAATAAATAAATAAACGTAGCGGAAGCATAAAAGTCATAACATATGATAAGGAAATAAAACATGTCTCTGATATCTAGGGAACTATATCATAAACTAAGTCTGCACGGGCTCCTCGTGTGCTCCGACATCCTGCTCTGTCTGCTCCTCTAAAAGGTGGGAAAAACATAGGGTGAGCACTGGGAAGTGACTTAGTAGAGGAAGTCGCCCTGGGTTTAATTATAAAATAAGTGAAGCATGAATGAGTTCAATTCGGATATAAGTTGAAAATCAATCTTTCCCCGGAACGTCTTACCTAAGTGCATCTTGTCCATTTTATTAATTCATATCACATATCATAATTAAAGGCCCGTGTGTAGTGTACTATGTGCTTCTATCACAATCAGGGAAAATATAACATAACAGAACATTTATCAGAACTTTCTTTCAGAGCATCTTATCATTAACTTTTACTTTGAAGCTGTCAGACATGGCAAAGCCTCCCTCCCATCCTTACTCCTACAATCCGGCCCCTAGGTATAAGCTCATCCTAAAACATACAGGGAAGAGGGGGTACAGTTCACCTTCCTCAAGTGAAGGAGTTGCAGCCGAGGATGCCACCCCTCCCTACAACTCTCATCACAAGCTGAAGGCTACAGGGTATTTTAATCTTTCAGAGTATCAGAGATCTTTCAGAACGTCTTTTAATTATCACAAATTTTTCAGAGTTAACAGAGATATTTCAGAGCATCAGAGTATCTTTCAGAACATCTTTTAACCTTTACCGGATGACAGAGTTAATTCATTCAGAGCATTTCATCATAATATATATCATCACATAGCATATTCATCATGTAATCATTCATCATAAACATCTCATACAATAATTACATATACATATAAACATATTTTATAGCTCATATAATCATATATAAATCATGCATAATTCATATATAACATTTATACAAGTCGTAGAACGCATTAGGGTACATAAAAGGGTAAAAACATGTCAATTTATACTCTTTAACATCATGGAATAAACATAGCACATTCACTTACTTACTCTGACATCATGGAGAATAAATAAATATCACTCCTTATCAAATAAACATGATATACAACTACTTATAAATATTATTCTCAATGCTTCTATACCTTTCATGTCATATGATCTCGTTTATTTTATTATTATTTCATACTTATACTTTATTCTAATTTTACTTGTACTTTATACTCTACCCTTAAGTATCTTGTAAACTCTTATATTTTATTCATCACCAATCTTGTCTTCCATACTATTATTGTTACTATTACTATTATCATTACATATCATATATTATACATGTTGTTGTTCTTACTGTATTATTCTTTTATTATTATTGTTAGGGTTAATATTTTATTATTATCTTCCCTATTAATATTACTATCATTACCATATTATTATTATTATTTCTACATGTTATCTACCTATTATTAACTAATATACATGCTAATAGGTATAAGTTTATGTAATAATAATATGTAATAGTAATATACCTACACAAATAAACTGTCTTTTGTTAATTTATATATATATATATATATAGAAAACCAAAACCCAAGTGCTGCTTGCAGCCATGCGCATACCAAGCGATGCTCGCAGCTTACGCATATATATATATAGAATCACGTAATGCAGCTTACGCATATATATATATATATATATATATATATATATATATATATATATATATATATATATATAGAGAGAGAGAGAGAGAGAGAGAATCACGTAATAATAATAATAATAATAATAAGGCACAAAAATTCCTAATGGGAAAAACGATCATCACATTAATCTCATAAAATCATCATCAATATGCATGAAAATAGAATGCCTAACCCCTACCTCTTGAAGACAATTTCGAAATATGCAAAGAGAAACTCTTTCCCGGCGTTGCTCTCGTTGGAAACCTCTCTCTCTAGCCCCACGAACGGTCCGGTGATGCCGGAGACTCTAAACGGAGAAACGGAATCGGTAAAAAGGTCCGGCTTGATGAGAGGATTAAGAATATGAGTTTATTTTCTGGATTGGGTAAGGTTTGATAGGTGTTTCGTGGTTCGGAGTATCAATGACTTAGGGAGCTCTTGAGAGAAAGATGGCTATGGCGGCTCAGAAGAAGGAGGAGAGTGTTTTTCTCAATTGGAGAGGGTTACTAGTGTTTATATAGGGAGTGACTAGGTCAAGAGTCATTGTGGGGCCCACCGTCACTTAAATTACTATAACACTCCAAATCCCCCTAAATAATACTATAATGCTCATATAATTTTTCTAATATTTAAATATAAATTAAAATACACACATAGGCACATAAAATAAAATAAAATAAATAATAATATATAACACAAATATTATCTAATAACATCATGTAACTCATATAAATATTTTATATCATCATTCCTAACCATATGCATCATCTAAATACCAATTAAAACTCATATATGCATCCAACATACTCTCCCACACACAATGAACACTCACATAAATACACATAATTATCATGACATATAATTTACACACGTAATTCACATAGCATAGAATGAACACATATATACACACTTAAATCACGTCACACATAAGGGTTTGACTAGAAGAAACTTATCCACCCAAACCGAATTAAATCCTAACCAAGGTCAATTACCCTTAATCTCACTTAATTAGGACTTAATAAAAGTCGGGGTGTTACATTTCTCCCCTCCTTAAAAAGAATTTCGTCCTCGAAATTTGACACTTCTAACACAAAAACAACACAAGGGTGTGATTAACACACAAGAAAACACGTGGAGGCCAAGATCAACCAGGGAAGAGTAACCATCCATGGTTAACTAGCCAGGACAGTCAACTCTGAATCAGGGTCAACCATCCTTAACAAACCTTGACCAGACCTTAACAAAACTACAAGTAGCTCAGCTTCAGGCCTAGACATGCATCAAACAATTCCCACCGTACTCTCGTACTAAATGGGTCCCATACAATGATGATTAAGGCTAGTCATCACCATAACAAATCAAACAAGCAAAACATAAATGCTTACCCCCGATGATATCGTCTGATTGCTCCGCGCAAACTGTGAACACACGTCCCTGGTGCTGTGGCCTAAAGGAAGAAGATGACTGTGGACCTGCTACCTTGCAATCCTTGACATAATGGCCTGCCTTCCCGTAGCGAAAACATGTATTCTGACCGAGGCGACAGACACCGCCATGAGGCTTACTGCACGTGGCACATGATGGTAAGGCGGGTAACGCCTGAGGTGCTGCTGCGGCTGGGCGCTGCTGCTGCTGCTGCTGCTGCTGCTGTAGAGCTCGAGGCTGAGACTGAGTCCTAGGTGGCTGACCATATGGCTGAAAGCGAGCAGAGGCGGTGTGGCTGGTCTGCTGAGGTGCCGCACTCCTCCTCTGAGTCTCAACCCTCTACGGTGCAACTGGGCGGCTGGTCTCCTCTACAATCCTGCAGGTGTCCACCATCTCTCTGTAGTCTCTGATCTTCATGTGCTTAACCATCCTCTTTATGTCTTGTTTCAGCCCAACACAGAATTTCATGCACTTCCAGCTCTCCTTTGGGTTCGCCTGGTAGATCTCGAAAAATCGAATGAGCTCCTCGAACTTGGCGATGTACTCAGGTATGGTCATGGTGCCCTGACGGAGATCAAGGAACTCCATTTCCTTGTCCTGGCGAACAGTCTCCGGGAAGTACTTCTCGTAGAACATGTCCTTAAACATGTCCCGCGTGACAGCTACACCCGCCGCGTCAGAAGCGCGACGAGCATCGTTCCACCAAGAACATGCCTCCATCTGCAGCATGAAGGTGGCCAATTGTGTCTTCTGCACCTGTGTACACTGGACCACTGTAAAGATGTCCTCGATACCCCTCAGCCAATCCTCAGCTACTGAAGGATCCGTAGTGCCAAGAAAAGGAGAGGGATTGGCCCCCTTGAAGTCAGCGAAATAGGAACTGCCATTACCCGCAGGTGGTGGCGCTGCGCGCTGTTGAGTCATGTGGTCCACCATGCGGTTCATGGCCCTGGCCATCTCCATGAATGCCTCCGACGAAACCCCGCTTCCTTGCCCATTCTCCTCATGATCGTCAGCATCGTCCCTATTACGCCTGTTGGGTGCCTGATGCCTTGGCATCTTTATCTAATTTTGTGGTTTGAATTCTAATAAATTGTGTTAGTTTAAAGTAATTTCAGTATGCTTTTAGGGTGAATTGAGTGTTTTTAGAATAAAATGGATTTTTCCTGGTTATATTATGTTTTGGGTATTATTTGGTGCTAATTTCAGGAATTGAGCAAGTAATTGATGAAGCAATAGCAACCGGAGAGGCATATTTGAAGGACCGATGCTGACGCCTTGCGCTTGATGCACGCAAGGCGCCTCAAAGTCAGAAACAATTCGGAAGATGTGCGGAAGGCTGGCGCCTTGCGCCTGGATGAACTTCCCAGGCTGGCGCCTTGCGCCTGGATGAACTTCCCAGGCTGGCGCCTTGCGCCTGCGCACGCGTTGCGCCCGAGTGGTCCTCCATTAGGCTGGCGCCTTGCGCCCGCGCGCGCGTTGCGCCCAGATGACATCCACAAGCCTGCGCATTGCGCCCCCTGGCGCCTTGATCAAGGGATTGACTGATTGTTCATAGAAAAAGTGTCAAATTACCAAGGGATTGGAATTGACAATTTAAGATTCGTTCATTGAATTAAAGTTTTAGAATTTGAAGGCGAGCAATTGTTTTAATTATTTCAGAAGATACGTGAACCCGATTCCCTAACCTCTCATTCTTTGAAGTTTTCAAAATTAGTTTACTGTCTGTTACTTTGATACTCTTTTGAATTTATGATTTCAAACCTTTCATTACCCTTAATTCGATTCGTCTAATTAGAAATTCACATCACGAAATCTTTGCTCAGTTCTTTAATCCTCGTGGGAACGATACCCACTCACCGTGGAATTTATTACTTGTACGATTCGGTGCACTTCCCGAAGCCCTATCAAGTTTTTGGCGCCGTTGCCGGGGATTAATTGAAACTGACAATTAGAGTAATTGTGTGATTTCTAAATTAGATATTTTTATTTTGTTTTTACTCTAGTATTCCCTTCACTGTGACGTTGGGAAGTGCTAGACCTCACTTTTATTCAGTTTGGTGTCTGTTTTGCATGCAAAAATAGAACGAACAGAGTTATACTTTGATCCTGAAATTGAAAGGACCTTGAGGAAGCTGAGACAAGCAAAGAAAAGAGCAGCAATGGCAGAAGAAGGTGATGGGCCGAGAAGAACTTTGGGAGACTATGCCACACCTACCACTAACGGGTGTGGAAATAGTATTGTCCCACCACCAGTGCAAGCAAACAACTTTGAGCTCAAGCCTTCACTCATCCAATTGGTGCAGCAAGAACAATTCAGTGGAGGAGCTCTTGATGATCCTAATGTTCACTTAGCTACCTTCCTCCAGTTATGTGATACGATCAAAAGCAATGGTGTGAGTTCAGATGCAATTAAGTTGAGACTCTTCCCTTTTTCTCTTAGGGATAGAGCTAAACTGTGGTTGCAAGCACAACCAGTGGAGAGTATCAGCACATGGGAGGATTTAGTTAGTAAATTTCTAGCTAAATACTTCCCTCCTCAGAAGCTGGCAAAGCTAAGGAATGACATCAACTCATTTGCTCAAAAAGAAGGAGAATCACTCTATGAAGCATGGGAAAGATACAAGGAGATGCTCAGAAAATGTCCACACCATGCAATCCCTGACTGGCTACAAATTCAAACATTCTATGATGGAGTTTCTCAAAGTTCAAGAGTCATGATTAATGCAAGTGCTGGAGGATCTCTTCATAGAAAGACTCCTGAAGAAGCTATTGAATTAATTGAGACTATGGCTGAAAGCAATTTCATGAGTTCTAATGAGAGCCCTATGAGAAGAGGTGTGATGGAGTTGGACACATTGGATACTCTGTTGGCACAAAATAAGATGATGTCTCAACAACTAGCTACACTCACAAAGCAAATGGGACAAACGCAAGTTGCTGCAGTAGGACCTCCAAGTTCATCTTGTGAGCTTTGTGGGGTAGCCCATAAAAATGAAGACTGTGATCTTTTCAAAGAAACTTTACCTGAGCAAGTGAACTACATGGGGAACCCTCCAAGACAACAAAATGATCCATATTCTAAAACTTACAATCCTGGGTGGAGGAATCATCCTAACTTTGGTTGGGGTAATCAAGGGCAAAAACAATTCAATACTCCAACTCAACAGCAAGCTCCATTCATTCCTCCACAAGACCACCCTAAACCATCTTCATTGGAGATTGCCATGGAAAAGCTCACTCAATCTACCTCCATGTTTGTGCAACAAACTTCAAGCTTCATGCAAGAGACAAGAGCAAGTTTAAAAAATCATGAGGCTTCTATCAGAAATTTAGAGGTACAAGTGGGGCAAATAGCTAAGCAACTCTCTGAAAGGCCCTTGGGATCACTTCCTAGTGATACAGAACCAAACCCCAAGGAGCAATGCATGGCAATCAATTTAAGAAGTGGCAGAAGCATTGAAGTGCAATCTCAAGTGGAGGCACCAACAAAAGTGGAGAATTTCCAACAAAAGCTCACTGAAAGGTCAAATGAACAAGTGGCAAAGCAAGCTAGTGAGCCACCCAAGAAAGAGGTTGCTCCTTACAAGCCAAGACTACCTTACCCTCAAAGAATTCAAGAGAAAACTCAAGACAAGCATCTCTCCAAATTCTTAGAGGTATTCAAAAAACTCCAAATCAATATTCCTTTTGCTGAAGCTTTGGAACAAATGCCTAGCTATGCCAAGTTTATGAAGGAGTTGTTGTCAAGAAAGAGATCACTCCGAGAAGATGAAACAGTGGTATTCAATGAGGAGTGCAGTGCTATCATTCAAAGCAAAGTGCCACCAAAGCTAAAGGATCCAGGTAGCTATCATATTCCTTGTGCAATTGGTAATGTTAAAATTAAAAAAGCACTGTGTGATGTAGGGGCAAGCATCAACTTGATGCCTCTCTCTATGATGAAGAAGTTAGGGATAAAGAATGTGAAGCCCACCATGATTTCCCTACAATTTGCTGATAGATCTGTCAAGTTTCCATATGGGGTTGTGGAAAATGTGCTTATTAAGGTGGGCAAATTCTTTCTTCCTGCTGATTTTGTTGTCCTTGAGATGGATGAAAGTGAAGATGTCCCAATCATTCTTGGAAGGCCATTCTTAGCTACTGGGCGAGCATTGATTGATGTTCAAAAAGGTGAGTTGACATTAAGGGTGCATGATGAAAAGGTAACTTTTTGCATGTCAAGGGGTATGAAAACTCAAGTAAAAAAGGAGGATTTGTTGAAAATAGAAGTGAACCCCATTGCAATTCAAGAATCCAAGAATTCAATGCTTAATGTGAATACCCTTGACGATCCACCACCTTTGAAACATATTGCTATTGTGAAGGAAAAAGTTGTGGCTACAACAGAGGTTAAGAAGAAAAAGCGATGTGGGTTGGAGTTGAAACCCTCACCTCAAACACTGAATAATGCAATCATTGAAGGATGGCAAATGTGTGTGGAGTACTTCAAGATGAATGAGGAGTTTAGGAGGGATGGTTTTCCTTCCCCCTTTGATGATGAAAAGATCGAACAATGGTTTGATGAGGAGTTCTTGTTAACAAATGCTAACAATGGAGTCTATGCGCCACCATTCAAAGATGTCAAGAAGGCTAAGGTTGAATCTGAGAAAAATGTGAGCATGAAGGAGTACAACCTAAAGCACCATGCTGGAGAAGGGATTGATCAACAAGAATCATCATATGACCCACCTTAAGTTGGCATCCATATGTCAAGCTAGTGACGTTAAAGAAGCGCTTGTTGGGAGGCAACCCAACCCAGGGAAGTTTTCTATCCTCTCTATTTATTTTCTTTAGTTTTTAATTGTCATGTCTTTCGATTTCTTTGTCGTTTGTTTAAGTGCATGGTGGTGGAATTGATGGATAAATTTGCATGAGACTGTGTTTGAATTCGTCTTGGTTGATTCATAAACTGTGTGAATACATGTCTATGCACCTTGAATGGTTGTGTGGTTAATTATTATTTATGCAAATTGAGGAGATGATTAGGATTGATTTCTAGAGAATTATTATAAGAGTTTTTGGACTAATTCTAAATAACTAAGTTTGGTGTGAGTCCATGTGCATGTGAATGCAGTGTGATGCCAATATTGTTTGTGAATTGATTGAATCATTTGGAATTGAATTAAGGAGGGGGTGAGCCTTGCAATAAAAGATGATGCATAAAGGTTCCAAATGAAATGAAGCATAAACATCCAAGGCTCTGAGCACCAATGACTAGGGGATATCTCTATTAAAAATAATTAGAACCTAGTTATGTGCTTGTGGTGTTTTCGTGTCAGGGAGAGACTTGGGCAAGTAGATCCGAGGGGTGCTTCATCACCTAGCGTCTTGGGCCAACTGGACCGGGAACGTTGGTCGAAAGCTTACTTTAAAAGGTTGCCCCGAGACAAAGCATTTAGAGTCAAAAAAAAAAAAAAAAAATTGCAAGTGTCTTACTCCTACTGTTTGTTGTAAATTGTTTCAAAGGTTAAATATTTTGAAAGGCATTGCATTACATCTGTGGAACTATGACCAAACACTAAGTTTGGTGTTCAGGAGATGCGAAAAGACTCTTATAATTTAATCTGGATCTCAATCTTGGTTGTCAAATCTAATGTTGCCTAATGTAATGGTGAATTCGTAGAAAATGGTGTATAGTTACATGAACCATACAGTTTTGAGTTAACCCGAAAAATGTGATTTTTGAAAATAATTGTTCTTTGATTCCACTGTTCTGTCACCTTATCTTTATTTCTTTGTTTAATTTGTTTTAGTTGCTTGGGGACAAGCAACGCCTTAAGTTTGGTGTTGTGATGCCTTGGCATCTTTATCTAATTTTGTGGTTTGAATTCTAATAAATTGTGTTAGTTTAAAGTAATTTCAGTATGCTTTTAGGGTGAATTGAGTGTTTTTAGAATAAAATGGATTTTTCCTGGTTATATTATGTTTTGGGTATTATTTGGTGCTAATTTCAGGAATTGAGCAAGTAATTGATGAAGCAATAGCAACCGGAGAGGCATATTTGAAGGACCGATGCTGACGCCTTGCGCTTGATGCACGCAAGGCGCCTCAAAGTCAGAAACAATTCGAAAGATGTGCGGAAGGCTGGCGCCTCGCGCACGCAAGGCGCCTGGATGAACTTCCCAGGCTGGCGCCTTGCGCCTTGCGCCTGGATGAACTTCCCAGGCTGGCGCCTTGCGCCTGCGCACGCGTTGCGCCCGAGTGGTCCTCCACTAGGCTGGCGCCTTGCGCCCACGCGCGCGTTGCGCCCAGATGACATCCACAAGCCTGCGCATTGCGCCCCCTGGCGCCTTGCGCCCTGGAGAAACCACCCCATGCAGCGCATCGCGTCCTCCCTACGCCTTGCGTCCGGATAAAAATGGAAACAGAGCATGTATAATTCAGGATTAAATCTGTTTGGATATTACTCTTGACTAGTTATCTAAAAACAAAATCCCTCTGTAATCAATTTAAATTCTAGACTATCTGATTATATATAGGACTAGAATAGGGGGAAATTAGGTCATCTATTATCGGATCGATCATCTTGAATCCTTATTTTTGAGCAGCAGCTTGTTTTTCATTCCAGTACTCTGTTTTTACTCTGTTTTTCAATATAATGAGTTATTCGTTCTTTAACCTGCTTTCTATCAATTTCTATGCTTTGTTTACTTTGATTATGAGCAACTAATCCCTTGTTAGGGATAGGGGAATCGTATAACTATGAATTAATCCGATGATTGCAAACCTTTGAATTCTATTTCTTCGAATCAGGTAACTACCTTATTGTTTTGTGTTGTTCTGAAGATTGGGAAATCGCTTTTCAACTTATCTTGGATTCATATGTTTATTTGGGAAAATAAGTATGTGAATTAGCTCAAGGGAAATTGCTGGAAGGATTGATAACTAGGAATAGAGTCAAGACTTTTATGAACTTTGAATCAGTAAACATATTTTATTTTCTGTGAAACGATTTGATCAAGGGATTGACTGATTGTTCATAGAAAAAGTGTCAAATTACCAAGGGATTGGAATTGACAATTTAAGATTCGTTCATTGAATTAAAGTTTTAGAATTTGAAGGCGAGCAATTGTTTTAATTATTTCAGAAGATACGTGAACCCGATTCCCTAACCTCTCATTCTTTGAAGTTTTCAAAATTAGTTTACTGTCTGTTACTTTGATACTCTTTTGAATTTATGATTTCAAACCTTTCATTACCCTTAATTCGATTCGTCTAATTAGAAATTCACATCACGAAATCTTTGCTCAGTTCTTTAATCCTCGTGGGAACGATACCCACTCACCGTGGAATTTATTGCTTGTACGATTCGGTGCACTTGCCGAAGCCCTATCAGTGCCATGTCCCTGTGCACACAAACAATGAACATCGAGTTGATCAGGCTCCATATCAACGCTAAGTATGCACAATTACTCTGACAGTCCAGCAAAACGATCATGCACCTCAACACATAACTAATACACATAAGAGGTTATATGCATGATATAACTACCGTACATGCCATAATAGCATAACAGGTCCATTACCCCAAGCCCTGTAGGATAGACCTGCTCTGATACCAAAATGTAACACCATACTAGAAAGCCCTTAATGCTTAAGTCATTTTAGGCCATTTCATAAGGGTTACCTCCTGTTATCATGTTTTATCTTTATATTTAAAATATAATACGCGGAAAATAGGCGGGAGTAAATTTTCAAAAATCATTTGCGGTATAGAAAATAAGGGCCTGGCGCATAAATACAACGATAATAATAAGCTATACAAACATCTTCGAAAATACTACATCATATAAATAACTCCCATCAAGTAACAAACATGAAATAAATACTAGGTCTCACCCCATAAGCCAAAAACTGTGACCTATGAGATTCCACCATAAATATGAGTAAATAAATAGTTGTCGGCTAACAAAGGTCAGGACTCAGAAAACATAATAAATAAATAAACGTAGCGGAAGCATAAAAGTCATAACATCTGATAAGGAAATAAAACATGTCTCTGATATCTAGGGAACTATATCATAAACTAAGTCTGCATGGGCTCCTCGTGTGCTCCGACATCCTGCTCTGTCTGCTCCTCTAAAAGGTGGGAAAAACATAGGGTGAGCACTGGGAAGTGACTCAGTACAGGAAGCCGCCCTGGGTTTAATTATAAAATAAGTGAAGCATGAATGAGTTCAATTCGGATATAAGTTGAAAATCAATCTTTCCCCGGAACGTCTTACCTAAGTGCATCTTGTCCATTTTATTAATTCATATAACATATCATAATTAAAGGCCCGTGTGTAGTTTACTATGTGCTTCTATCAAAATCAGGGAAAATATAACATAACAGAACATTTATCAGAACTTTCTTTCAGAGCATCTTATCATTAACTTTTACTTTGAAGCTGTCAGACATGGCAAAGCCTCCCTCCCATCCTTACTCCTACAATCCGACCCCTAGGTATGAGCTCATCCTAAAACATACGGGGAAGAGGGGGTACAGTTCACCTTCCTCAAGTGAAGGAGTTGCAGCCGAGGATGCCACCCCTCCCTACAACTCTCATCACAAGCTGAAGGCTACAGGGTATTTTAATCTTTCAGAGTATCAGAGATCTTTCAGAACTTCTTTTAATTATCACAAATCTTTCAGAGTTAACAGAGATATTTCAGAGCAGCAGAGTATCTTTCAGAACATCTTTTAACCTTTACCGGATGACAGAGTTAATTCATTCAGAGCATTTCATCATAATATATATCATCACATAGCATATTCATCATGTAATCATTCATCATAAACATCTCATACAATAATTACATATACATATAAACATATTTTATAGCTCATATAATCATATATAAATCATGCATAATTCATATATAACATTTATACAAGTCGTAGAACGCATTAGGGTACATAAAAGGGTAAAAACATGTCAATTTATACTCTTTAACATCATGGAATAAACATAGCACATTCACTTACTTACTCTGACATCATGGAGAATAAATAAATACCACTCCTTATCAAATAAACATGATATACAACTACTTATAAATATTATTCTCAATGCTTCTATACCTTTCATGTCATATGATCTCGTTTATTTTATTATTATTTCATACTTATACTTTATTCTAGTTTTACTTGTACTTTATACTCTACCCTTAAGTATCTTGTAAACTCTTATATTTTATTCATCACCAATCTTCTCTTCTATACTATTATTGTTACTATTACTATTATCATTACATATCATATATTATACATGCTGTTGTTCTTACTGTATTATTCTTTTATTATTATTGTTAGGGTTAATATTTTATTATTATCTTCCCTATTAATATTACTATCATTACCATATTATTATTATTATTTCTACATGTTATCTACCTATTATTAACTAATATACATGCTAATAGGTATAAGTTTATGTAATAATAATATGTAATAGTAATATACCTACACAAATAAACTGTCTTTTATTTATTTATATATATATATATATATATAGAAAACCAAAACCCAAGTGCTGCTCGCAGCCATGCGCATACCAAGCGCTGCTCGCAGCTTACGCATATATATATATAGAATCACGTAATGCAGCTTACGCATATATATATATATATATATATATATATATATATATATATAGAATCACGTAATAATAATAATAATAATAATAATAATAAGGAACAAAAATTCCTAATGGGAAAAACGATCATCACATTAATCTCATAAAATCATCATCAATATGCATGAAAATAGAATGCCTAACCCCTACCTCTTGAAGACAATTTCGAAATATGCAAAGAGAAACCCTTTCCCGACGTTGCTCTCGTTGGAAACCTCTCTCTCTAGCCCCACGAACGGTCCGGTGATGCCGGAGACTCTAAACGGAGAAACGGAATCGGTAAAAAGGTCCGGCTTGATGAGAGGATTAAGAATATGAGTTTATTTTCTGGATTGGGTAAGGTTTGATAGGTGTTTCGTGGTTTGGAGTATTAATGGCTTAGGGAGCTCTTGAGAGAAAGATGGCTATGGCGGCTCAGAAGAAGGAGGAGAGTGTTTTTCTCAATTGGAGAGGGTTACTAGTGTTTATATAGGGAGTGACTAGGTCAAGAGTCATTGTGGGGCCCACCGTCACTTAAATTACTAAAACACTCAAAATCCCCCCAAATAATACTATAATGCTCATATAATTTTTCTAATATTAATATAAATTAAAATACACACATAGGCACATAAAATAAAATAAAATAAAATAAAATAAATAATAATATATAACACTAATATTATCTAATAACATCATGTAACTCATATAAATATTTTATATCATCATTCCTAACCATATGCATCATCTAAATACCAATTAAAACTCCTACATGCATCCAACATACTCTCCCACACACAATGAACACTCACATAAATACACATAATTATCATGACATATAATTTACACACGTAATTCACATAGCATATAATAAACACATATATACACACTTAAATCACGTCACACATAAGGGTTTGACTAGAAGAAACTTATCCACCCAAACCGAATTAAATCCTAACCAAGGTCAATTACCCTTAATCTCACTTAATTAGGACTTAATAAAAGTCGGGGTGTTACACTATCTCCACATTAGAATCTTCCTCGACCTCCCTAGATAATTCTTCCACCATGGACTTCAATGTCTCCCAATCCAATTGCTCTAAAGCATAATCATCTTCAACAATAGGGAACTCTGGTTCCTCTTGTGATGGTAAATGTGGATGTGAAGCTGGTGGTGGTAGTGACGGAGAAGGTGGTGGTGGTGATGAGGCGGCCTGAGTTCTCAATTGTTGGAGGTCCTCTTCCATGCGCAAAAGTGCTTGCTGGTTTGTCATGAGTACTTCAAAAATTTGTCTCATCATGGAGTTTTCAGTATCATCACAAGGAGTAGACGGTGCAAGAGGTTGAGAAGGTTGTGGTTGGTAGAATGGGTCAATGGTTGGTTGGTTAAGGTATTCGATGGGATATGGGTAAGGATTAGGCTCATGGTATGTGTATGGAAACGGTTCAATGTAGGAGGGTGGTGATGGTTTACTATATGGCTGATAGTAGGGGTCAGAGGATGGGTATGGTTCATAGTACGGTTGAAGGTCTTGGTACGGGTATGGTATTTGGTGAAGGTTTGAGGGTAATGGTGGCACTTGCATCTCACTGCTTGGTTGATAACCTGCAAAACCATGGAACAAGATTAATCAGTGATATCTCACCTTTAGTTTCGTTTTCAACAATATTAAAAGCCAATCACATTAATCTAATTAAAAAGACTAATCAGCCAATTAATTAATCATTACCAATTCCTGATATGCCATGCATCAATTAATCAATTAATACACAAACACATGCCAATGAATTGGCTTGACTCAATCGAGTAAGCCAAGACAAAGGGGTTAACACACAATTTAAGATCTCAAATCATATGCAAAGGGTTGATAATGAAAACTTATGCAAGATTAAGAACAAAGCCTCAAGCTAGCCCAATGATGTTCACACCCTCATAAACCACCAAGAGACTTAGTTACTCATAGAGGAAATAAAAGGGCAGAAAATAAATTGGAATTAAAAGCAAAGATGGAATTAAGAAATTAAACAACTTGAACAATAAAGAGTAAAGTAAAGAAAATAAATGCAAATTGGAAAGATGGAAAGACGAATAACTGAATTAATTAAAAGAAGTAACTTACAAAACCCAAAGGGCTTGACGAATAACGTTGGAAATACAATGGAGGAAGTTAGAGCTAGACTAGGAAAGAAGATGGAATCCTAATGGAGAAAATAAACTCTAATGAAAAAGCCTAGGGTTGAAAGTAAGAAAACTAGGAAAAGAAAAGATATAAAAGTGGTGGTAGGTAAGTGATGTTTTCTGGGTGCATTAGCAGTCCATTATATAGAAGAAGCAGCCTCAAAACCCTAGCAATTGGGCCCCCAATGCGGTTTTGGAGATTGGCCCTTGCTGTCAAAATGCTGCTACGTGCGCCAGAGCGCCCATAGGGGGCCAGAGCGCCCGATCCTGAGCAGAAATCAACTGTTTCGCTTCCTTACTCTGTTTCTGATGTCCATTGCTCAAATAATTAGTATGACATGCACTACAAACACCAAATACCAAAGATCAAGTGCAAAGGTCATCATTGAATTGCAAAAACACCATAAAACATATTCAATTAGCCTTTATTTTCATTAATCTCCAAATAAATCCAAATTGTAATAAACACAACAAAAGGCTAAGAATAGAGTAAAGAATTACATACAATTGCTCAAATTAAGGGCATAAAATATCGGCAAAAACCACGTTATCAGCTAGTCTAACTTTCTTGGGTCATTTAGCTCACTTATCCATACATTCCACACATTGACCTTGGCCTCGTTACAACCAAAATAAAGTCCTCTTGATTCTTGGGTGCATTGAATGTTAGTAATGGAGATCTAGAGGTTTGGAAAACCTACGTCGAATGCTTGGTCTAACAAGAGAATTGAGAGGAAGACTAACCCACTATATAGGTGAGTTGAGAGCATACACACTTCTCTGAGGTCCTTCCATTTCATCTATGCATTTCAAGGAATTTTTTGCTTAGCTTTTGTTGTTGTGCCTCTTGTTGATTGAAATGCTTGGTGGTTGGAATTTCTCGCTGCCTTAATTGTCATCTTGATCTCAATCCAAAGCACTTTTGAGCATTCTTTGAAAGTCAAGTAGTACTGTGTTGCTTTTATTTTGATTGCTTAGCTTTAGGATATGTTGCATGAGGACATGCAAGTTGTTAAGTGTGGGGGTATTTGATAGGATGTGAAATTCTGAGCATTCTCTATCCTTATATGTACGTCTTGCATTCCTTAAGTGTCTTAATTGTAGTTGTTTGCATTGTTATTGCATGTTTTGCATTTTGGTGGTTGATGTGGAATTTCATTACCTTTTGAGGCTTTGAGTAGACTTTAGTCTTGTTATCTTTTGATGCACGTTTGGGTAGTGCTTTGGTATTTCAGGAACCTAGGTTGGAGCTACTTCAAGTCTCGGAAGCAGCGGGAGCATCATAGCTAAGGAGCGAGCAAATCGGAGAACCGGAGAACGATGCAGCAAAATTCTGCATTTTCTGCAACTGGTCGCTAGCGACCAGCATTATGCTGTTGTGGTCTCTAGCGACCACCTCGGACCAGCCTCCCCAATTTTTAAGTTTTTGCAACTTAGTCCTTAGGCCCTTTTTGCAATTAAGTCTCTTTATGTAATTGATCTGAGACACTTTACAGATCATTCTAGTTTATTTCCAAATTAGGTTAGGGTTTTTAGAGAGAGAAGCTCTACCTTCTCTCTAGTTTTCCATTTTTGTTCTTGCACTCTCTACTACTTTGTTATACTATTCTCCAAGTTTGAATTTAATTTCATTTTCATTTCCAGCATCACTATTGTTCTCATCTCTCTGTTTCAATTGTTCTCTTTAATTATGTGTGAGTAGTTTCTTATTCTTGGTGTTGAGGGAATGCCAAATTTGCATTTTCTGTTGAAACCCACTATCAAATTGTTTTCTTGCTTCTCATTCTCTTGGATTTTTGAATGATTATTAAAGTTGACTTGTATGGATTCATGCTTGCTGATTTGATTATGCCATGAATGCATTTTAATTTCTTGATTAAGGGATTAAAGTGTGTTTAGGGGTTTTTGGGTTTATGTGTTGATTAATGCATTGGCTCATTAGTTTAGAGAGTGTGAATAATTCTTGATTAAGGATTAGGTTTACATGTGCTTGGAGTAATTATATTAATTTGGTTTTGATCAAAATCAATTTGGTTTAGTAATTCTTGAGCATGTGTAAATTGCATTCTATGTGTTTGATGAAATGCCTAAGTGGGTTTAGGATGGGGAAAATGTAATTTTGTGCACAACTCAACACCAAGATTCTTTTTGCATTGTTAATATCTTTTGTTTCATTGCTTGAATTGCCTCTCATACAATCCCAACACTTACATATATTGTACATACTTGATCAACAATTTAAAGCCTCTTTGGGAAAAGATTTGGGTTGACTAGCTATACTACTATAGTTATTCAATTCAATCTCTTCTTAACCTTTAAACTCTAAATTGATTGTAGTTAAAAGAAGTAACGACGCTTTTAGCTACATCAATTTTTGGCGTCGTTGCCGGGGAGGCTTAAGAGTTGATTATTGTGCATAGTTATAGTATTTTCTTTTCTTTGCATATCTATTACTAGTCTATACTTACACTTACTCAAAAACACAAAAATACAATAATTTTCTGCACTTTTTCTATTTAGTGCGGAATTTTTTCTGAAATATTTAGTTTTATAAGTTGTTTTCACTTTTTATGCTCTCTATGAATGACTCGATTGCACACCGATCCATCCTTCGAACGTTTTGATCCCAAGATTGAAAGGACCTTGAGAAACTTAAGGCATTCGAGGTGGATTGGCGGTGTTGAGGACATAGAGTTTGATTCCGCTTTACCTACTCAATCATTTAGTGAAGATGCTAGTGTTAATAGTGATTTAGATAGTTTTTTCGGCCCAGAACCTTTTGATTTTTCCACTAGTGTTTTAGGTGAAAGCTCTACCATGGGCGATCACGAGCTCACACTCCGGGAGATGACGGCTCCCGATCTCACCCAACAACACCTCGGCATCATTTACCCCCAAGCGGAGGCCGATTTCGAACTCAAGGGTGCTTTAATCCATTGGCTCCCTAAGTTCCATTGGCTAGCCGGAGAGGATCCCAACCAACACCTCAAGGAGTTCCACATTGTATGCGCCAACTGATCACAGCCTCTATCTTACTAGGGTCCACGGAGATACCTCCCTCCGACACAATGTGCCCCAAGAACTTCACCTCTTCCATCTAGAATTCACACTTCGACAGCTTCGCGAATAACATCTTCTCTTTCAGCACCTCCAGCACCACCTTCAGGTGGCTCTCATGCTCCTCACGCGTCTTCGAATAGATCAAAATACCGTCAATGAAGACAACAACGTACCTATCCAAATAGGGTCTAAAGATCCTGTTCATGTAGTCCATGAACACCGCAGGAGCATTGGTCACTCCAAAGGACATGACTGTGAACTCGTAGTGACCATAACGAGTCCTGAAAGCCGTCTTCGGAATGTCCTCATCCCTTACACGAATCTAATGGTACCCTGACCTTAAATCTATCTTCGAAAACACCTGGGCACCTCTCAGCTGGTCCATCAAATTGTCTATCCTAGGCAGCGGGTACTTATTCTTGATGGTCACTTTGTTCAGCTGCCTATAGTCTATGCACAACCTCATGCTCCCGTCCTTCTTCTTCACGAACAACACTGGTGCTCCCCAAGGTGATACACTAGGTCTAACGAATCGCTTCTCCAACAGCTCCTCCAACTGAGTCTTAAGCTCCGCCAACTCTCCGGGTGCCATCCTATAGGGTGCTATGGATATGGGTCCCGTCCCGGGTACTAGGTCTATGGAAAACTCAACCTCTCTAGCTGGGGGAAACTCGGGTATGTCCTCAGGGAAAACCTCCGGGTAATCTCTCACTATGGAAAGCTCAGTCAACACCTGACCCTTAGTAACCTCACTAGCGGCGAGAAACATGTAGGCGTCGCTCATAACCCCACAACAATTAAGCCTATTGGCACTAATGTACAGCTCTACAGGTGTGAGAGATTGTCACAACGTCCCCAACGGGTGCCGTGACTAAAATGTTGAAAAACGGAGTCGCCACCAACTTTAATTATGGAAAAATTGGAAAACCTTTGTTTTGTGGAAAACTGGTCTTTTCAGAGATAAGGTTCGGGAGTCGAATTATGATTAGGGAAAGGTGAGAACTTAATCACACTGCACCCCTAATACATCCGTATAAATACGGTTACCCTAGAGAAAATTATGCAAATCTATATTTATAATTTAATAATATTTATTTTCCCCTTTAAGATATAAGCACATAAAAACAATAGAAAAGAAAGAAAATAAGTTAAAATTAATTTTGGGTTGACAGGTTGTAGCCTGCGCCGACGTATCCTCTGGTGCAATAAGGAACTCAAACCCACGTCGTTCTTGTGAAAGATTGTTATATGTTAAATGTCTTTTAAATTAAAGAAGAATTAGGTACAAGACGAATTATGAGTCGTACAAGTACCTGACAGTTTATGGTTCCCGAGGATGATTAACTCATACAACGAGATAATAAATTACAAAAGAATTTTACGCCAATTTGATTTTGATTTTTATTTGAAGAAAAAGAAATATTTTAAGTTTTTGATTTAAAAGGAAACAATTTATTAAACAAATTTAGGGTCCAGGACGATGTGATTCGTACAAGTACCTGCAATTTATAATCTCGAGGATGATTAACTCATACAACGAGATTGAGATTAGCAAAGATTTATGCAATTTTGGTTTTGATTTGAAAAAAAAAGAACATAATAATAATGACCATGATTATAATAGTAATAATAATAATATAATAATAGTACTAATGATATAATAATAATAATAATAATAACAATAATAATAATAATAATAATAATAATAATAATAAAAACACCACACACTCACACACTCACACACTCACACACGGATACATCACCCATACCCACATAGGTCTAGGGTTTTCTTTTTTAGAAAGGGGAAAAGGGGAGAGGCCACAGCGGCGGCCTCTAGAAGAGAGAGTGAGGGAGGTGGTGGCGACAGGAGAGAGGAAGGTGGTGGCAGGGGACCACGGCTGCCGCGGTCATCGGGACCGCAAGGCGTCACGGTCCTGGGAGAAGCGACGAGCGGGTCGACTGCGAAAGGGGAGCCGCGACCGCGCGTCCCAGAGCGAGAGAAGGAGAGAGAGACCGAGGGAAGCCGGCAGGAAACCGACGGCGTCGCGGTTCTCGCGGCTGCTGAGGCGAATCCCGATTGGTGGTTTGTACGAGGCTCGAGGAGGGAGCTGCTGTCGGCGAGGAAGACACGGAGGGAGCTGCGGCTTTCGTGGCAGCCGCGGCTTCCACGGCCGCGAGGCGCCACGAGAGCAGAGGGCGCGTTTGGGGTGAGAGAGAGAAGGAGGTGGCGGCAAGAACAGAGAGAGATCCGAGGGGCTGAGGAAGGAGGAACAGGGGTGACGGGCGGCGTGCGACGGCAGGGCGGCTCTGGGTCTATGCCGTCACTGTTAGAAGTCGAGGCCCCACCAAAGAAGAAGAGGTTATCGCCGCCGTTATCGCCGCCGCCACGGCTGTTGTTTCCGGCGATGGCAGTGGTAAAGGTAACGTTCTTTTTGTGCCTCTCTCAATTCTGTTCACTCTGCTTTTCTCGCTTGATTCGATTCTATTGTTATTTGAACGGCTATATGATGTTTAAAATCTGATGGAATGAAACTGAAATTTGGTATTGATGGTGTGATGAAAATGATGATGAATGTTAGGGAAATGGTGAATGACTGTTAATACCTCTACTTCTGTATTTCTTTCGATTAACGGATTGGAAATGAAAATGATTTGGAATGATTGAGGTTGTAATGATGGATTGTTTTCGGGATGTATTTTTGCAATGAGGGTTGAATGTGAATGTATTTCTCTGTGGTAGGATACTGATGGTTTTCAGAATAGCCCCTCTTTCTCTATTCAGTTCTATCTATTTATCGTCCATGGATTCAGAATTTTTATTTAATCTTTTTGCTGTTTATCAATTTTTTAGTTTATCCTCCCCTTAGTGCTGTTTATCATTTGCTGATTGTTATTCTTTAGTTTATCTTCCCTGTAGTGCTGTTTATCACCTTTGCTTATCTCTGGAACTGATAGGCAAAATGCTGATGGTTGTAAAAGAGAGTATGGAGGATTGAGAAAGGCTGTGTGGAGCTGAAATAAGTGGAGGGCAATGAGGAATGGAGACAGCTAAACTGGAGATGGGCTGGCAGATTATGTATTTTCGTTTTATTTTTATTTTTATTTATTTTTTATTTTTTTGTATATTTTGTTATCTGAATGGTTTTTTTTTTTGTATTTATGGATTGTAATAAAAGGTTGGGCCAAGAGACCATTGACCCAAGATATAATTTTTGTATTTTTTGTTCCTTTTGTTCAATCAAATTTATTCTATTAATTGGGCTGTTCTAGGATAAAATGGGCCAAGTACCTCTTTTTCAATATATTTGGAATTAGCTCTAAAAGAAGCAACAACAACAAAAAATAAAATAAATAAATAAAAAAATGAAAGGAAACAATTTTTGTTTTATTTTTAAGAACATGAAAAAGTGTCGGACAAAATACGGTGTTCACAGTTGCCCCTCTTTACTTGGTTTTTATTAAGAGTATGAAAATTGTCAATTTTCATCTCTTGTGATAAATAACAAGTAAAGATATGAATTCGTATTTTGTACGGAAATGACAAAAGGATGAACTTGAATCAAAGTTATGTGTGATATGACATTGTCCATTTTGTGACCTACTGATGCATGTCTCAAACTCATGTGAATGATAATTACCCATGAATGATAACAAATGATATGGAATGTCTGATTTGCTAAATAGTAAATGCCAGTTTGCTGAAAAGTAAATGCTAGTTTGCTGAAATGTAAATGTCAGTTTGCTGAAAGTAAATGCCAGTTTGCTGAAATGTAAATGCCAGTTTGCTGAAATGTAAATGCCAATTTACTGAAAGTAAATGCCAGTTTGCTGAAATGTAAATGCCAGTTTGCTGAAAGGTAAATGCCAGTTTGCTGAAATGTAAATGCCAGTTTGCTGAAAAGTAAATGCCCTTTTGCTGAAATGTAAATGCTAGTTTGCTGAAATGTAAATGCCAATTTACTGAAAGTAAATGCTAGTTTGCTGAAACGTAAATGCCAGTTTGCTGAAAGGTAAATGCCAGTTTGCTGAAATGTAAATGCTAGTTTACTGAAAAGTAAATGCCCTTTTGCTGAAATGTAAATGCCAGTTTGCTGAAAAGTAAATGCCGTTTTGCTGAAATGTAAATGTCGGTTTGCTCAAAAGTAAATGCCAGTTTGCAGAAATGTAAATGCGTGTTTGCTGAAAGTAAATGCCTGTTTGCTGAAAGTAAATGCCAGTTTGCTGAAATGTAAATGCCAGTTTGCTGAAAAGTAAATGCCCTTTTGCTGAAATGTAAATGCCAGTTTGCTGAAAAGTAAATGCCAATTTGCTGAAAGTAAATGCCTATTTGCTGAAAGTAAATGCCTGTTTGCTAAAAGGTAAATGCCAATTTGCTGAAAGTAAATGCCTGTTTGCTGAAAGTAAATGCCTGTTTGCTGAAAGTAAATGTCAGTTTGCTGAAAACAAATGCTAGTTTGCTGAAAACAAATGCTAGTTTGCTGAAAGATAAAATCTCTTCACAGTGGTATGTGAGGGGTGTTGGTTGCTAACGCTAACAAATTTACATGATTTGAAGAAGTATCTCTAAAGTGATGCATGATTATGGGAAGGTGCATAAGGTGATTTTAATCGAGAGATAAATGTCCCTTGATGTGCGTAATTTTTCGAACTATATCTCATTTGCCCCAGTATAAGATGTTTGTCACATTGTCCCTCCAAGAAAACTTCGATCTGATCCCATTCCGAGTGTTGTTACGATGACCTAGAAATTTAGAATGATGAATCTGCCAGTTGTTCTTTGACTGTGAATCACGTTAATCATTTTCAATGTTTTTTTTTTCTTGATGATATTGGTTTCATGGGTTTGCCATTCATTTCGAATCTTGAACCTTTATTTGTTTTACTATCCTTTTAAGTCATGTCAGTTGTTAAACTTTCGGCTATACTTAAAATAACGCTATGATTACGCATGCATTGATATAGGGTATTGCAAAGGAGAAAAAGGGAAGAAAAGAATTAAAGAAAAGAATTTGGACATGAAATGAACATCAAAGGCTGTAGATGAAAGTGAACAAACAGCAAAAAACCATTTCATTGAGTAACGGTTACATTGGACTTAAAATTCCGAAAATTAGACCCATTATCATGTCTTGTTCAAATTGCCCCAGTTTAGCTGTCTAGGTAGGATAAGTTTCTTCTTCAAGGGAAGTATCTTGCTCTTACTTTTGCCTAGACCGCCCTTTCGGGTTTTTAGTCTAGCGAGCTTCCTAATTTTGCCTGGGTCGTGCTTTTGGTTTTCAACCCATTTTTTTTTTAGGCAAAGTATTTTTTCACGACGTCTGAATTAATTGGCTTCGGAAGTACTTGTCCTTCCATATCAGTCAAGATCAAGGCCCCTCCTGAAAAGGCATCTTTTACAATGTAAGGGCCATCATGTGTTGGTGCCCATTTGCCTCTATTGTCCTCCTGATTCGGTAATATTCTTTTTAGGACGAGATCCCCGGGTTGAAATATTCGGGGTTGCACCTTTTTATTAAATGCACGAGCCATCCTTCTCTGGTACAATTGTCCATGACAAATTGCATTCACCCGCTTTTCTTCGATCAAATTTAATTGTTCATATCTGGACTTAATCCATTCAGCTTCGTTTAATTCTGTCTCTATTAGGATTCTCAAAGATGGAATTTCCACTTCCACAGGTGTTACCGCCTCCATCCCATATACTAATGAGTAGGGAGTTTCCCCTGTTGAGGATCTAACTGACGTGAGGTATGCATGCCGCGCATATGGCAGCATGTCACTCCAGTCTTTGTAGGTGACTACCATCTTACTCAAAATCTTCTTGATATTTTTGTTTGCGGCTTCGACTGCCCCATTCATCTTAGGCCGATAGGGGGACGAGTTGTGATGCTTAATCTTGAATTTCTCACAAAACCCTTTAACATCTGAATTGTTGAAATTTGTTGCATTATCTGTGATGAGTCTCTCTGGCAAATCGTATCTACAAATGATGTTGTTTCTTAAGAATTTCACCACCACTTTTCGTGTTACATTAGCGTAAGAGGTTGCTTCTACCCATTTGGTGAAATAATCTATTGCTACTAGAATGAACCTGTGCCCATTTGAGGCTTTGGGATTAATCGGCCCTACGACATCCATGCCCCACATGGCAAATGGCCATGGTGATGAAAGGTTATATAGTGGTAATGGCGGGGAATGAACTTTGTCAGAGTAGATTTGGCACTTGTGGCATTTCTTCACGAACTCAATGCAATCATTTTCCATTGTGAGCCAGTAGTACCCCTGTCTGAGGACTTGGCGAGATAGCGTGTGCCCATTAGCATGGGTCCCACAAATACCTTCATGCACTTCTGAGATGATTGAATTAGCTTCTGTCACATCCACACATCTCAATAGAACACCATCATGATTTCTCTTGTACAACACGTCTCCTGAGAGGAAGAAAGACATGGATAGCCGCCTGAGTGTTTTCTTATCATTCTCGTTTGCCCCTACCGGATATTCCCTCTGCTTTATGAACTTCTTAATGTCATGAAACCATGGTTGGCCATCTAATTCTTCTTCAACATTGGAGCAGTATGCAGGTTCCTTCTCAATCATGACTTGTAGAGGTCGAATATCTACCTCTAGATCAAGCTTAGTCATGGCAGCTAATGTAGCTAATGCATCTGCGAATTGGTTCTGATCACGAGGCAGGTAATGGAATGTATTATCTTCGAACTCTTCCTTTAGACCGGTGAGACATTGATAATATGATAACAACCGGTGCTCTTTAACTCTCCATTCTCCATTGACTTGGCAAATAACCAGTGCTGAATCCCCATAGACTTCCAAGTGTTGCACACCGAGAGATATTGCGGCCCTCAGACCCGCTATGCAAGCCTCATATTCTGCAGCATTATTGGTGCAATCAAAAGCAAGTTTAATAGCGATTGGAAATTGCTTTTCATCCGGGGAGATTATAACTGCTCCGATCCCATTGCCATGTATATTAGCTGCCTCGTCGAAGTACATTTTCCACATAAGCTTTCCTTCTGCTTCACTTTCACCTTCTTCTTCAACGACAGATACAAGACTCTCATCAGGGAATTCGAATTCCATGGATTTGTATTCCTCAAGAGGGTTTTCAGCGAGATGATCAGCGATAACACTTCCCTTTACGGCCTTTCTAGTCACATACTTTATAACAAATTCTGCCAGAGCGACTTGCCATTTGGACATCCTCATGGAGATATGTGGACTTTCAAATATGTACTTGAGGGGTGACAGAGCACCGGAGCGTCGTTATTTCCCCGGTACTCTGGAGCAATTTAGAAAAGGGTTTTGAAAAGGGTTTGTTGCTGAATTAATCTCAATACGAGCTTGGTAGCAAGTAGTAAGACTGACTCAAGTCGTCTCTCAAGGAATCTGTGTGGCAATTGTTGACTCAAACTTAACAATAACTAAAAAGGGGGGTTTTGAGTTTGGTTTGCAAGGAAATTAAATTGGGAAAAGTAAAGGCGATTAAAATAAAGAAATTAAGTGCAAGTGCAAAATAAGTAAATTGGCATGAATTAAAAGTGACTCGAATGTAAAGAGAACAGGATTAAAAACTTGAATTGAAACGAACTTAGAAAGTAAAGAGATTGCTGAATAAAAACTTTATATTAAAGAAAACGAGGGAGAGATTCAAGGTGAACTCTCCCTGAAAACAAGGTTTAATGTAAAAGCAACAACTGAAAATAAGGAAGAGTAAAGACAATGAATTAAAACGGGAGCTCAGAACAGTATGTAAAAACTAGGAATAAAGAGTGCCCAAAACAAAGACGGTGAATGGAGAACTGAGAGCTCTGGAAAAGTAAATCCTAAAATTATCAGAGTGCCAGCACCAGAGTGCATACAAGAGCCAGAGGACTGAAAACTAGATAGCTAGACCTAAACACAAAGGGATTATTTATAAAAATCCCAACTGCTGCTGTCTTGGGCTGCTGCTGCGCTAGGTCTTCTCGCACACGACCGCCTGGGCGGTCGTCACCACCACCTGGGCGGTGGGTCAAAATTCAGCGCGTCTAGGTGTGGAAGTTACGCGCGCATGACTGCCTGGGCGACGCGTTCTCCGCCTGGGCGGTTGGTGCGCTGCTGTGGGCAGTGAGTCAGCTTTCCTTGGTTTCCAGACGCAATTTCCAACATATCTTATGATTACCTGTTCCTGAGAAGCCACAACACTAACAAAAACATATCAAACGCACCAGTGGCAACAATTAGAGTAATTAATACGCAAAATGGTACTAATACTCGAAACGGTAATGCAAATCAAATATTGCGTAAGAATCCAATTTAAGCATGATTGAGAGCATACAATTACTCAAGTTATGAGGAGAAATAAGCATGAAAATACGGTTTATCAAACCTCCCCACACTTGAACAATTGCATGTCTCATGCAACATAGAACCAAGCAACAGATACAGGATTCCAGCACAGCAGACAAACAATATAGCAAAGAGGAAAACAGAGCTAGAGCTTACAGACATGGTTAGCAACAGACAATGGCAGTAGTAAACTAGTAAGATAATACTGTAAGCTCCATAACCCTTCTGAGAGAAATCGAGTTATTTCTCTTAGAGAGATAGAAGGTTTTAATGATAACAAAGTAAGCCATAAGTATAAAAATTTTACTTAAGGCTTTTGCTAACATGTGTGCTAAGTGTCTCAGAAAGCTAAAAGATTTGCAAATTGCATGAGCAAAGATCAAGACAAGCAATAAGTAACCTTGTAAGTTAAAAGAAGAAATCATCGCTCAGAAGACATCAGAAAGGATGATCAGAATGAGCTCAAGGTGAAAATGCAGTTCTGAGAGAAGAACACTGTCACCTCAGAAAGGTCTCAGAAGACCTTGCGACTGGTGGGTCTCAGAAGGGTCCTTCCTCAGAAGGGTCCTCCCTCAGAAGGGTCGCCTCAGAAGTCCGTACAACTCTCAGAAAGTGGACTCAGAAGCACCCAAGTATCAAGACTCAATGGATAAAGCAACAACTCTCAGAAAGCTCAAAACAGAAAGCAAAAGGAAGTGGGAACATGCGCACTGTACAAGTCAGAAAGTTCCTCATTTTGCGCTGACTGTTGCAGGGAGCCGTTCTGAACCAGAGACAGCCACATCAGCAAAGTGAAAGCTTCTAAATTTGCAGCTCTTTGATGCCTATATATATGAGTTCGATTCCAGAGCATGATGACGAAATTCTAGCGCAAAAACTCTTGATTAATCGTGCCAAAACTCTGTTGAATTGAAAATCATATTTGCGAAAACTTAGAACTTTCTCAGAAAGACATTTCTTCGAAACTGTTTTTCTAACTTTGCAAGAAAATCTTCTAGCTTTGTATTGGTGTAAATCCTTACGTTTGTAAGTTAATTCTAGAAGTCTACTAAGAGAAAACAAAGTCTGTATCTTAATCTTAGTAGTGTTTTCGAAGCAAAAACTCTTCTCGAAAAACGCTAAGTCCTTCGCGTGTGAAGGCAGTTTTAAGTCCTCGATTGTTTGAGGCAAACTAAAGTCCTTAAGTGTTTAAGGCAATTAAAGTCCTCTATTGTGAGGCAAGGAAAAGTCCTTAATTGATTTAAGGCAAGGAAAGTCCTCTAGTGTTGGAGGCAAGAAAATCCACCTCGGTTTGTGAAGTGGTGAAAGTCCTTTACGTGGTAAAGGCAGTGTTGTCTGAGAAGGCACTATAAGAAGAATATCTAAAGAACTCTCAACTGAAGGTTGAGGACTGGAGTAGGTTAGTTAAAACTGAACCAGTATAAAAATCTCACTGTGTTAAGCTTTTCTTCCTTTAACTCTTACTTTCTAAGAAAACTAATACACACAGCTTTTAACTTAATCATATCTGAAGAAATATTTTAAGTTAAAATCAGAAAGAGTTTAAGTGAAACTAATCTCAAAACACTTTCATAATTTACTCAGAAAGAAACTTTCTCAGAAAGGTGAAAGCTCTCAGAAGCTTAGCTTTCTCAGAAAGGTTATTCCGCTGCAAACTCTCAATCTGCCCTTCTAAGTAAAACAGTTTTCTAAGAAAATCTTTTTAGAAGAATTTTTAAACGAGCACGATTCAACCACTCCCCCTTCTCGTGCACAAATACACCTTCAAATACAAGTTTCCAATTAACATCCACAAACATGTTGGCAATTTCATCAAAAGCAAGTAATGAGCAGGAGAATCAGGTATGAATGCATGATCAGAAAGATGCTAAGCCTCACAAGGATATAATTCACTCAATAACACTCAGGTGTATAGGCTAGTCCCTAGAACACACAACACTAACACTCTTCCTCAGACTTGCCAAAGATGAGAATAGCCTCTCAATTCAAACTTGATACATTAAGAAACATGCCACAGGGTTGTAATGGGGCCAAGGTACAGGTAGGGAAATATGGGAGTGTGGACTGAAGTGGAAATTAAGATCTCATGGTTCGCCTAGCCTAGAAAATAATATATTACATAAGCACAAGGACTGAGAACCAAACATTATATGCCACAAAACCCATTTTTAGCATTAGTGGCTCCAACTATATACAAGGAGCTATAAAAATAACTTTATTTATTTATTTATATTTTTTTTTCTAAGATAAAAGGCAACTCAAAGTACAAAATCTGAAAAAGTCTTTTATATTTCTTTTTTTTTTATATATTTTTTTGTATATATATATATAGGAAATAAGATAACATAAGCTTTTATTTTCTTTCCTACCAAATACCCAAGCATTATACACAAACCTTTCACCCCCACCAATTACCCAATTTCTTCCTTTACAAGCATGTAAGTACCCCCAATATCCCAATCAAGCATCATAACCCCCAAATAGATAGTATACAAAACAAACTATGTTCACTTAACCTCCACAGGGTAATCATTGTTTTTCACTTTTTGGCTTGTAATGTGGCTAATATGAACAAAGGGGAATAAGGCTCAAATTGGCTAAACAAGGGTAATTACAAGGGTAGGTCTATATGGCAGTGGGCTGAACAAGAAAATGCATGAGTCTATCATCTACATCAAGTACAGAAGAGTTGGCTATTTGGCAAGTCAAGGATCGGTGTACCTGTGTGTGTGTGCAAAAATAATAGTGCTGTTGAAGGCTCAAAACTAAGGGTACACAAGCATCATACATGCACCCAACCAAATTCAGATTGCTCACAAACTACCAGAATTGCCAACAGTTCAAAATTTTGATTAAAACACAGGAAACCAGTATCAACTACCTAGTTCACCATCAAAACAAAACCAGTACTAGCAGCTAACCGGTCTCAGCAGATAGGAAATACTAACTAATAAAGAGTATCAACTAATGATAAAATAGAGAAAAACGAAACAAACTAAAACAAGAGTTAAGAAGAAGGAAAGAAAGTGTTACCCCTCCCCACACTTGGGTTTGTCACTGTCCTCAGGGCATAGTCAGGCTCCATGGAGAGTGGTACGCACACCCTGAGTTCTCAGATCCAACCAACTCAGGTGTGCCCCTTCGACCTGCTGCTGCAGGCTACTCATCCTCATCATCATCGTCAAAGCGGTGTTGCGGGTTAAGCATCAGAGCCCGCATCTGCCGGATGGTCTCTCTAGGATGCTCGTAACTGCCCTGTGAGCTCGCCTTGCATCCGCTCAAACCTGGTATCCATGTGGGTCATCAGAGTAGTGCACATAACATCGAATGAAGAAGGGCCAGGGCCGTCAGCATGTGGGTCAGCAATATCAGGGACCTCACGGGCAGTTGCGGCGGCGGCTGCGCGCTCCCTAGCTCTTCGCTTTGTGGTATCTCGTTGAACCAAACCAGTGACTCCCACTTTTGGGATGTCTCCCTGTCAATCATCAGTATCTTCTTCTGGCACCCCTGCCCGCTCAGCCATGGTGGAGATCAAAGCAGGGTAGGGGAGGCTACGGAAGCGAGCACTGTCATGCACCTTACTCATGGCAGTGTATATAATCTTTGGCACATTTATCCATGAGTTCCCCAAAATCAGGTAGACAAGAATGGCATCATCGTCCAAGCTCTGGTCTCTAGAGTGATTTGCTTTGAGGGGAGATGGGTTGGCAGACCATTTGCATTTCTGTGCCAGTCCCCCCCTCCTCAACACAAAGTCTGGCACTTACCCTCTCCAAGAGATCTGCAGTAGGTTGGCGGCGGAGCTGAGTGAACTCATCATGATCCTGCCACGTTCTGCGAGTGGGCAGAGGAATGCACAAGATCTCTGCTATGGCTTCTGGGGTCACCGGGACCTGTTCACCGTGGAGATGGACATGAGTTGCTCCTATGGTGTGGTAGTTCGCATAGAACTCCCTCACCAGAGTCCAGTTGGCTTCCTTTGGCTCAGCGAGCAGGAAGTTCCACCGACGCGTCTGAATCTCTTCCACCACAACTCTAATAGACTGATTTGAGCCCCCGTAGCAGAGGTGGTGCTCGTGGAGGATGGAACGCTTTTGGAAATCTTTATAGTAGCGCTTCTCAGCCACCAAGCAGTCAAAGAAGTAACTGTCAGAAGCTTCTACCTCGCGGAAGTCTCGGGAGGACTCTCCTTGAGTTTGTTGTGACCGGCGGGATCTTTTGGGTGCCATCGATCTGCAAAAAAAATACGAACAACAACACAGATACACAGGGGCAATAAATGGTTAGGCGTCAGTAGCAACAACATAAAAGAAAAAAATCAGAATTCTGACGGTGCAGTGCAGTCGCGGCAGGACCGCCTGGGCGGTCGTCACAACCGCCTGGGCGGTGCGAGGCGACCAGGCAGCGTGCAATGGCGTGAAACAGTGATTCCACCATTTTTGCACCATCCAAGCTTTTCAAAACACCAAGAAACATGACATAACCGGTCCAGGAAGGGTTAAACACCAACAATCCACAACTAATCTCAATATTCAACTCAAATCTAAACAAAAAGGAGAGAAAAACGGGATTTAATGACAAAACTACATACAAGCTTACTTGAGAGGTGCAAAAATGGAGGTGAGGGGGCTGGACAACGACGAACAGCGGCGGACGGCGGCGGCGGGTGGCGGCGAACGGCGGCGGCACTTCTCTTAGCTCTGTTAGGGTTTGAGTAAGAGAGGGGAGAGTGATGGAATGCTCCCAAATGCCGCTCGGCCCCCGCTTTAAGTTTCAGAGCGGTCGAACCGCTGGGGCAGTCGAGGGACCGCTGGGGCGCTAAGTGCGAAGCACACCGTTTCGCTTAAGCGAAACGCAGCGTTTTTGGCTGCCGCGACCGCTGGGGCGGTTGGGGAACCGCCTAGGCGGTCTGCCTGTGCTGACCGATTGCAGTTTTCTCCCTCACCACTATACTTGCTCTCTTGTACTCACAAATATGCTTTTTAGTTCACAGTGAAGCTTGTATGCAAAATAAAAATAAAAAATAAGAATAGAAAAATAAAACTAAAGATAAAACAAACGAAACAAACGAAATAAAGAAATATCAGTGGGTTGTCTCCCACCAAGCACTTTGATTTAACGTCCCTAAGTTGGACGTGTGGCCACCTATTTGGGTGGCTTCACTCCCTCAAAAAGGAGGACTTCAGTCTAATTTATTTCTCTGTTAGGGCTTTGATGGAACACTTTCAGTCGGTGTCCATTGACCTTGGAGGTGAAGTTGGTCTTTTTGCATTGTATCTCAATCATCCCAAAAGGGTAGACCTTCTTCAGCACATAGGGTCCTTTCCACCTTGATTTCAGCTTTCCGGCCATGAGTTGGAGTCTGGAGTTGTAAAGGAGCACTTCCTGACCCTCATGAAATTCTTTTCTCAAAATGAGTTGGTCATGGAAGGCCTTAGTTTTCTCTTCGTAGATCTTTGAGCTCTCATAGGCATCCCTCCTGAGTTCATGAAGTTCCTGCAGCTGTAATTTCCTCTCTTTACCGGCATTCCCTAGGTCCATGTTACATTGCTTAACCGCCCAGTATGCACGGTGTTCAATTTACACCGGCAAATGACATGATTTTCCAAATACCAACCGAAAGGGACTCATCCCAATCAGGGTTTTATAAGCAGTGCGGTAAGCCCACAGAGCATCAGACAACTTAGCACTCCAATCTTTTCTTGAGGGTCCAACCATTTTTTCTAAAATCTTTTTAATTTCTCGATTGGACACCTCAGCCTGCCCGTTAGTTTGAGGATGATAAGGTGTTGCCACCTTATGAACAACCCCATACCTGCAGAGCAAGGCATCAAAAGTTTTGTTACAGAAATGAGTGCCTTGGTCACTGATGATGGCCTTAGGAATGCCAAATCTAGAGATTATGTTACTCTTTACAAAGTTACAAACCACAGTAGTCATTAGTACGAGTGGGGATTGCCTCAACCCACTTAGACACATAATCAACAGCCAAAAGAATATAATTTAAACCAGCAGAAGTAGGGAAAGGTCCCATGAAGTCAATACCCCAAACATCAAAAATTTCACAAAATAGTAATGGTTGTTGGGGCATTTCATTCCTCCTAGAATTCTTTCCCATCTTTTGACACCTAGCACAGGACTTGCAGTATTCATAACAATCTTTGAAAATAGATGGCCAAAATAGACTGCACTCAAGAATTTTACGACGAGTGCGCTGCGGTCCAAAATGGCCACCACAAGCCTGTGCATGGCAAAAGTCAAGTATGGAGTGGTGCTCTTGGTCAGGAACGCACCTGCGAATAATTTGATCAGCACAAAACCTCCACAAATAGGGGTCATCCCACACATAATATTTTGCATCTGAAATAAGTTTGGCAACCAAATAATTCGTTCGTCTGGAAACCAAGGCATAGAAGTCTGCACACTCATGATTCGTTCGTCTGGGAACTGATCATCCAGCGGAATTGGGTCATTTGGAATGTGCTCAACTCTGCTCAGATGGTCAGCTACCAGATTGTGGCAACCACTCCTGTCTTTTATATCCAAATCAAACTCTTGCAAGAGCAACATCCACCTGAAAAGGCGGGGCTTTGCATCTGGTTTTTTTAACAAGTACTTTAGAGCTGCATGGTCTGTGTACACCACCACATGAGAGCCAAGGAGATAAGATCTAAATTTTTCAAGAGCAAAAACAATTGCCAAAAGCTCCTTCTCAGTGGTGGTATAGTTAGCCTGAGCAGAATCTAAAGTACGAGAAGCATAAGAAATTACAAATGATTCCTTACCTTCGCGCTGAGTTAGCGCGGTACCCACAACATAGTTAGACGCATCACACATGATCTCAAAGGGGAGGTCCCACTTCGGAGGTTTCACGATCGGTGCGGAGATTAGTCTGGTTTTTAGCAACTCAAATGCCTCTTGGCAGTCCTTATTGATGTCAAATTCAGCATCTTTCTGGAGCAGGTCGGTCAGCGGCTTTGCAATTTTGCTGAAATTCTTAATGAAACGCCTGTAAAAACCTGCATGACCCAGAAAAAAGCGAATTTCCCGTACGGAGACGAGGTGAGGTAGAGAGGAAATTACTTCGACTTTTGCAGGATCAACTGCAATACCCTCTTTAGAAACAATGTGTCCCAGGACCACACCTTTATCAACCATAAAGTGACATTTTTCAAAATTTAACACTAGGTTGGTCCTGATACACTGTTTTAGAACAAGGGAGAGGTGTTGCAAGCAAGAGTCGAAGGAATCTCCATACACAGTGAAATCATCCATGAACACTTCTAAAATTTCACCAATAAAGTCAGAGAAGATGCTCATCATACACCTTTGGAGCATTGCATAACCCAAATGGCATCCTACGATAGGCATAGGTACCAAAGGGGCAAGTGAAAGTAGTTTTCTCCTGGTCCTCCGGTGCTATTTGTATTTGAAAATACCCAGAGAACCCATCAAGGAAGCAGTAGTGTGACTGACCCACAAGTTTTTCAAGCATTTGATCAACGAACGGCAAAGGAAAGTGATCCTTGCGCGTTACCTCATTCAGTCTGCGATAGTCAATACACACCCGCCACGAATTCTGGATTCTAGTGGGTATGAGTTCATCTCTCTCATTCTTGATGACAGTGATTCCAAACTTTTTAGGAACAACTTGCACGGGGCTCGCCCATTCACTATCAGAGATAGGATAGATGATCCCGGCCTGAAGGAGTTTTGAAATCTCTTTCTTCACCACATCAAGAATGAGAGGATTAGTTCTCCTCTGAGGTTGCCTTATGGCTTTAGCACCTTCCTCAAGAAAAATTCTATGAGTGCAAATGGAAGAGCTAATGCCAACCAAATCCGATAATTCCCAACCAATGGCCTTTTTATTTGTTTTCAAAACTTCCAATAGCTTATTTTCATTTTCAACAGAGAGACCATTGGCTATGATTACCGGAAAGGTATTTCCCTCCCCCAAGTAAGCATATTTCAAGTGAGGGGGAAGAATTTTCAATGCAGAGTTCGCCGCGACCGCCGGGGCGGACGTCACTTCCGCTTAGGCGGTGGACGTCTCCGCTGGGGCGGTGGGTAGCGCTGGGGCGGAGGTCGCCACTGCTGGAGCAGTCAAGACCGCTAAGGCGGTCGAAACCACTGCCAGAGCGGTTTTTTCGGCGTCAGAAACAGAAAAAGACGCAAATGATGCTGTTTCCACGGGTTTTTCACAAATTTGCTCAATTGGAGGGGTATTTTCACTGTCAGAAACAAGGGATTGATCCCCAAAGAGTTCAAAATCGTCCCCCTCGCACAACTGGCATAACAAATCAAGTTTTTCATACCCATTACTCACAACATCACTGCTTTTATTTTTAAAATTTTTATTGCCAAGCTCAAGAAGACCCACCTCATCATCAACCAATTCATCAATAATGTCAAGAGAAAAAATAGCATGAGTGTCAGATGGGTGTTTCATTGCACTTCTCAAGCAGAACCTTGCCTTAATATCCCCACACTCTATATCCAGAGTTCCGGCGAACACGTCAACCTTGGTTGTTGCAGTTTTTAAGAAAGGACGGCCAAGGATGAGTGTTTGCTGGTCTAGAGGAATAGAGGCATATGTATCTAGCACGTAAAAATCTACGGGGAATCTTAAATCATTTACCTTAACTAGGACATCTTCCAGCAGTCCCTCTGGTTTTTGCACACTCCTGTTGGCAAATTGAAGGAGGAGTCCTGTAGGCTTGAGTTCCCCGAAGTTCAGAGCTTGGTAAATTGCCTTTTGCATGACATTAATGGCAGCTCCCAGGTCAGCCAAGGCATCCTTGATAATCAGCTCCCCAATAAGACACGGAATAGAGAAAGAACCCGGGTCTTGGAATATTTGAGGAAGAGCAGGGGTTAGAGCAGCAGCATTTACTTGAACCTTTTCCCCCTTTGTTCTTCTCTTTTGAGTGCACAACTCTTTGAGAAACTTGGCATATTTTGGCACTTGCTTTATAACTTCTAGGAGAGGAATATTTACCTCAACCTTTTGAATGTCTCCAAGACCTCTTCGTCTATCCCTGTCTTTTTCTTTCCCCTTGTAACAGCTTGGGGGAAAGGTAATTTTGGTAGTGGTGCAGTTGGCTCAGCTCCTTTTTCTTCCACAGTCACCTTCTCTTTACCCTTTTGTGAGGTTTTCACCTGTATCTCCTCCTCTGTTTGCTCCTCCCCATGTACCTGTGTTTCCTCCTCAGGTGTTATGACTTTGGGTTTCACACCAGGTTTAGGGGCCTCAACTGTAGGAAGTACCGTCCCTGACCTCAGAGCTATGGCACTCACATTCCCCTTGGGATTTGGAACTGTTTGGGAAGGAATGTGATTGCTATTATTTAGGGAAGCGTTACGCTCCTCCATTAGTGTAATGACGTCCTTCCTCATCTCCATCATCAATTTCATAAGTTGTTGAATGTCTGACTCAGATGAAGTTGGAGTTGGTTGAGGTGGGGTGTATTGAGGTGGTTTGGGGGGTGGAGGTGTATGGTTTTGTGCCCTCTGATGAGGGGGTTGATATTTCTGTTGACTGGGAAAAGGAGGTGTGTTTTGGGGTTGGTATTGTGGTGGTGGTTGCTGAGCTTGGTTTTGTAAGCTCCAGAACCCTTCTGAAAGAATTAGGCATAATTCTCTTAGAGTTATGAAAGTTTTAATGATAACAAGGTAAGCCATAAGTATAAAAATTTTACTTAAGGATTTGCTAATATGTGCGCTAAGTGTCTCAGAAAGCTTTAAATTCTTGCAATACCATGAGTAAAGACCAAGACAAAACATCAAGTAACCTCAAGATCAATTGATAAAGTCATAGCGCCAAAGATATCAGAAAGGATGTCTCAGAAGCGCAGAAGGTGAAAACATGTTTCTGAGGAAAGAACACTGTCGCCTCAGAAGGGTCTCAGAAGACCTTGCGACTAGTAGTTCTCAGAAGGGTCTTCCCTCAGAAGGTTCGCCTCAGAAGTCCGTACAACTCTCAGAAATTGGGACTCAGAAGCAACCAAGTGTCTGGACTCAAAAGGATCGCAAGCAGTCTCAGAAAGCTCGCTACAACTAGCTAAGGAAGTGGGAACACGCGCACTGTGCAGTTCTGAAAAGTTCCTCATTTCGCACTGACTGTAGCAGGGAGCCGTTCTGAAAAGGACACAGCCACATAAGCAAAGTGAAAGCTTCTAATTTCGCGGCTCTTTGATGCCTATGTATATGAGTTCAATTCCAGAGCAATGTGACGAAATTCTTGCGCTAAAAACTCTTGATTAAACGTGCAAAAACTCTGCTGAATTGAAAATCATCTGCGAAAACTTAGAACTTTCTCAGAAAGACAATTTTACGAAATTGTTCTTCTAACTTTGCGAAAATCTTCTAGTTCATTATTGGTGTAAATCCTTACCTTGTGTAAGTTATTTCTAGAAGTCTACTAAGTGTAAAACTAGGTTTGTAACTTATTCTTGGTAGTTGTTTTCGATCAAATCAAACTTTCGAAAAACGCTAAGTC
This sequence comes from Aeschynomene evenia, assembly GCA_013621005.1. NCBI lineage: Eukaryota > Viridiplantae > Streptophyta > Magnoliopsida > Fabales > Fabaceae > Aeschynomene > Aeschynomene evenia. The sequence continues at coordinate 28,600 of RYYW01000113.1, read as the reverse complement.
CTTCTTTGTGTGAAGGCAGTTTTAAGTCCTCTGGTGTTTGAGGCAAAGTTCAAAGTCCTTAAGTGATTAAGGCAAGGAAGTCCTCAGTTGTGAGGCAAGGAAGTCCTCAGTTGTGAGGCAAGGAAGTCCTCAGTGTGAGGCAAGGAAGTCCTTAAGTGTTTAAGGCAAAGAAGTCCTCTAGTGTTGGAGGCAAGGAAGTCCTCTAGTGTGAGGCAAGGAAATCCACTTCGGGCTGTGAAGTGGTGGAAGTCCTTTACTTGGTAAAGGCAGTGTTGTCTGGGAAGGCACTTTAAGAAGAATATCTAAGAACTCTCAACTGAAGGTTGAGGACTGGAGTAGGTTGTTTATAACCGAACCAGTATAAAATTCTTTGTGTTAAGCTTTTCTCCCTTGCTCTTTACTTGCATAAATCTTTGAGAAAAACTCTACCACGATTTTAATTAAGAAGTCTCGTGAAAACTTTATTGATTAAAATCAGAAAGCGTTTAAGAAATTATAACGTAAACTCATTTTCTTAAGACTGCTCAGAAAGGAACTTTCTCAGAAAGACTAAGTGCTCAGAAACTTAATCTTCTCAGAAAGCAATTTCCGCTGCAAACTCTTAAATCTACCTTCTGAGTAAAAACGACTTTCTAAGTAAAAGTTTTAAGAAGTAATTTTTAAAACTTGCACGATTCAACCCCCCCTTCTCGTGCACACATACACTTTCAATTGGCATCAGAGCTCGGTCCTTAAGGGGTTGAGCACTTCGCAGTGTCAAGGAAAAAGATTCACGAAGGGAAATATGAATTCACCTGCTGCATTCATATCAGATGGGGCTTCAATAAACAGACCTCCGATGTTTCTCGGAGACAGCTTCGACTACTGGCGTGACAGGATGACACTGTTCATCAAGCACACCAGTCTGGACTTATGGGATAGGATCGAGAATGGAGACTATCAGCCTTTGCAGACAATTACAGAGGACGCTGTAGTTGCAACAGACGCTGAGCCAGGAGTGGCACCTCCAGCACTCAGAATCTATACAAGACGAGTCCCTAAGGACGAATGGACTCAAAAGATGAAGGAGAAGATACAACTCAACTTCAAAGCCAAGTATATTCTCCTCTGTGCTTTACCCAAGGTAGAATATGACAAAATTGTGTCATGTGATACTGCACAAGAGATTTGGGAAAGACTTCACATGCTGCACGAAGGTAATGACGAAGTCAAGGAAACAAAAATCTCAATGCTTGTACACAAATACGAGTCCTTTAGCATGCAGCCTGAGGAAACTATTGACAGCATCTCAATAAGATTTCTCCATATCATCAACCAGCTGAAAGTCTTGGGAAAGACTTATTCAAACGCTGAGATGGTAAGAAAAATCCTCAGAAGCCTTTCTGCAAAATGGCGTCCTAAGGTCACAGCAATCCAAGAAGCCAAGGATCTAAACCAGCTGGGTTTGGATGTACTATTTGGTTCGCTCATAACGCATGAGATTGAACTGGAAGGGTTGCTCGGAGGACCATCCGCTTCCTCCAGACCTCAGAAGGGACTGGCTCTGAACAGTCAAGTCAGAAAGTCTTCCAAAGCTTTCAAAGCTGAAGAAGCTTCTGAGTCTGACAATGATGAAGGCTCAGAATCTGACGAAGACGACATCTCTCTCCTAGTAAAGAAAATGAAGAAAGCCTGGAGAAAGAGACCAAACAAAGGCAAGGAATTCACTCCTAAGAAAGGAGAAAAAGGCCACTTCAAGATGCCACATGCTTTGGATGTGGAGAAAAAGGCCACTTCAAGACGGAGTGCCCACAAAACAAAGGGAAGAAGAAATTCATCCCTAGAAGGAAAAAGAAGGCAATGGCTGCAACCTGGAGTGATTCAGAAGAGGAAGCTTCTGAAGCAGCAAGTGAGGAAGAAGAAGCTAATGTTTGCTTCATGGCAGGAACTGACTACATTCTGGAAACAGAATCTGAGTCAGAAGAGGTACCAAATTCTCCTCCTCTTTCATACTCATACGATGAGCTCTCAGAACTTTATTATGATCTTCTGAAAGACTCAAACGAGTTAGCTAACAGTTTCAGCGATCTCAAAAAATCTTTTAAAAATTTAGAAGCTGAAAATGTAAGACTAACTCAAGAAGTTCAGAACCTAAGGCTTGAGAGAGACGACTTCAAAGGTAGATATCTTGAAAGTCATGACCTGTATCAAGCATTAGAAAGTTTGTCTTCAATCACAGTAGAGAAGGCTGAAAAGGCCATGAACGAACTGCAAAAGACAAATGAACTTCTAACCTCTGACTTAGTTAAGATGGTAAATGGTGAAAAGATGCTAAGTCTTTTGCTTGGGGGTCAAAGACCCTATAAAGACAAAAGCGGTCTTGGATATGAAGAAGTCTTTGAACCACATGATCTTGATCCATTCTTAACTAAGTCACCTCGCATGTGCATTGCATGTTTTAAGAGTGGTCGTGGTTCTGAAAAATGCCCTATGTTGGAAAAAGGTAAAATCTCTAGGCCTCAGAAGGCTAAGAAGAAAACTCAGAAAGCAAAGCCTTCTAAGAAGACTAACCCCTCTCAGAAGGGTAAAACTTCTCAGAAAGCAAGTGCTTCTGAAAAGGGCAAACAAAAGGGTTCTGACTCTCAAAACCACAACCCTTCTAAGAAAAGAAGCCAAAAGTCCAAGAAAGCTAACAAGCAAGGACCCAACAAAGAATGGGTACCTAAATCTATTAACTTTGTGACTGCAGGTACATCATCAAGCGCTGCTCCACCACCACGATGAGTAGTGGTACCTTGACAGTGGCTGCTCGAGGCACATGATTGGAAGCAAGCACTGGTTCAGAAGCCTCAAGCCCAAGAAAGACAGAACAGTGCGATTCGGTGATGGCGCTAAAGGAAGGGTCACTGCAATCAGAGATGTTGGTAAGGATTCCTCTCACCAAATCTCAAATGTACTTTTGGTCGATGGTTTAACTCACAATCTATTAAGCATTAGTCAATTTTGTGACAAAGGCTTAAAGGTTGAGTTTTATGCCAAGTATTGTCATGTGATTAATCTCACAAATGACAAGATCGTTCTGGAAGGAAAACGTGTTGGTAACATCTATGTTATCCATCTGGATGATCTAAAGGATCAAAACGTGGAGTGCCTTGTCTCTGTCCAAGAAGACAAATGGCTATGGCATAAGAAACTTGGTCATGCCCATATGAGACTTCTTTCTGAGCTCTCTCAGAAAGGACTTGTAAAGGGCCTTCCCAGCATTAAGTATCGGAAGGATGCAACCTGCGACTTCTGTGAAAGAGGGAAACAGACCAAGGCTTCCTTTCCCAGTAAAAGTGGTATTTCTACTCAGAAACCACTGGAACTACTCCACATGGATCTCTTTGGACCGACCAGAACGGCTTCCCTTTCTAGAAAACGCTATGGTCTTGTCATAGTGGATGATTACTCCAGATTCACTTGGGTTTTCTTTCTAGCCTCTAAGGAAGAAACTTTTGAGAAGTTCAAAGCATTTGCGAAAAGAGTCTCAACAGAAAAGGATTCGCACATTCATACCATAAGATCAAATCATGGTGGTGAATTTGAGAATCATGCTTTCGAAAAGTGTTGCGAAAATCTAGGCATTGCTCACGAATTCTCATCTCCCAGAACTCCTCAACAAAATGGAGTGGCTGAGAGAAAGAATTGAAGCCTTCAAGAGATGGCAAGAACAATGCTCTTAGAAAGCGGACTTTCAAAAGGTTTCTGGGCTGAAGCAGTTAACACTTCATGCTACATTCAGAATCGAGTCTTTCTGAGACCAATTCTGAAAAAGACTCCTTACGAGCTATGGAAGAATAAAATACCAAACATTTCTTATTTCCATATATTTGGTTCTTCTTGTTTTATTCTCAACACAAAGGACAAACTCTCTAAGTTTGATCCTAAGTCCGATGATGGATACTTCCTAGGATACTCCTCAGTCTCTAAAGCTTACAGAGTATATAACAAAAGGAGTAAATGTGTTGAAGAGACAATCCATATTAAGTTCAAAGAACTTAGTAAGGACATGTCTCAGAAAGATGCAAACTTAGAAGATGAGTTTGAGAAACTCAACATCACTTCTGAGAAAGCCAAAAAGAAAATTCTTATAGATGATGAGACTGACTTCCAACCCATGGAACAACCATCTCCATCTAAAGAAAAATCCAGTAGTATCATCGAAGCTCCAGAACCTAGAGAATCTACTTCTCCAAATACAATGGAACCTAGATTCTCAGAAGGTCAAGCTTCTGATGACTCAGAAAGAGAACCCTCTGTGTTTCCTTCTCAGAATCCTACCCCTAAAGGGATTAGAGGTTCAAGAGACTTGAAGAACGTCTCTCAGAATGAAGTCTTGGGTGATCCAGAACGTGGCGTAAGAACCAGAAGGAACTATACAAATCTTGCTATGGTTTCTGAACTTGAACCAGACTCCATAGAAGAGGCGTTAGATGATCCTAGCTGGGTAAATGCCATGCAGGATGAACTTGACCAATTCGAGAGAAATCAGGTTTGGAAACTAACTCAGAAGCCCAAAGGCAAGAGTGTCATTGGGACTAAATGGGTGCTTCGAAACAAACTTGATGAAAACGGTCAACTCGTGAGAAACAAGGCCAGATTGGTTGCTCAAGGGTACAACCAACAAGAAGGGATAGACTACAATGAAACTTTCGCTCCAGTCGCAAGATTGGAAGCTATCAGAATGTTGCTAGCTTTTGCTGCACACAAAGGTTTCAAACTCTATCAGATGGACGTTAAGTCTGCCTTCTTGAATGGATACCTTTCTGAGGAAGTTTATGTAAAACAACCCCCTGGTTTTGTAAATGATGCATTCCTGGATCACGTATTTAAGCTTACAAAGGCTCTCTATGGTCTGAAACAAGCTCCAAGAGCATGGTACGATAGATTGAGCTCTTTCCTGCTTAAAAACGGATTCTCAAGAGGGAAAGTAGACACAACTCTCTTTACACTCTCAGAAGACTCTGGCTTCTTGATTGTCCAGATTTATGTTGATGACATAATATTTGGCGCAACCAATGAATGCCTTTGCAAAGAATTCTCCAAGCTTATGCAAGGTGAATTCGAGATGAGCATGATAGGAGAATTAAAATTCTTCCTAGGATTGCAAATCAAGCAAGAGTCAGAAGGGACAGTTATCCACCAAGAGAAGTATACCAAAGAACTTCTGAGGAAGTTTCTGATGGATAAGGCCAAACCCATGAGCACTCCCATGCATCCCTCTCAAGTAATTGATTTGGATGAAGATGGTGAGAAAGTCTCAGAAAGCAACTATCGAGGGATGATTGGCTCACTTCTCTACTTAACTGCCTCCAGACCAGATATCCAACTCAATGTTGGGATCTGTGCTAGATTCCAGTCTAAGCCTAAGCAATCACATTTAACTGCAGTTAAACGAATTTTACGATATTTAAGTGGAACTACTAATCTTGGTCTTTGGTACGAGAAAGGTTGTTCTTCTGATGTTGTAGGATATTGTGATGCTGACTACGCTGGAGATAGGATCGATCGCAAAAGCACAAGTGGCTGCTGCTGCTTCTTTGGAAAATGCTTGATCACTTGGTCTTGCAAGAAGCAAAATATGATCGCCCTATCAACTGCTGAAGCTGAATATGTGTCTGCTGCAAACTGTTGTTCTCAGATGCTCTAGATTAAGAATCAGCTACTTGATTATCAATTAAGGTACACCAAAATTCATATCCTTTGCGATAATACAAGTGCTATCAACTTAGCTAAGAATCCTATTCAGCATTCTCGATCCAAGCACATTGATATAAAACATCATTTTAATTCGGGATCATGAGCAAAAAGGCGACATTGAACTCAAATTTGTGAATACTGAGGATCAAATCTCAGATATATTTACAAAGCCTTTACCCGAGGATCGTTTCAATGTTCTGAAAGGACTTCTTAAGTTAAGACGTTTCTAAGTACTTTGAAATTAAAAACTTTTTCTTAGAAACTCCCCTTAGTCCTAGTTTAGACTCTGAGACAAACAATAGAACTAAGCTTCTGAGCTAGAAGTAGGATAAACACAGAAAACTCTATCTGAGAAAATTTGTTCTCAGAAGACTCATCCCTCAGAAAGGAGATCTTCTGAAACATCTCTCAGAAGGAGCATTTCTCAGAAGGACCACTTCTCTCAGAAGGGTACCTTCCGAGAAACAAGTTACCAACGGTAACTTTTGGATAAGCGTCAGAAACGGCTAGTTACAAGCCAGTTCTATAAATACTCATGGCATTGTTCCATTTGAGCACTTTGCGCTTAAAACTTACCAAAACTCTGCCAAATCCTCTCCTCGCTTTCCAATCTTCATCTGTTTCATCTCTTCTCTCTCTCTCTCTGCTATCTCTGCTCTCCGTCTTCTCTATTTCTTTTCATCTCATTCCAAACTTAACCCTTTTCTTCCTAATGGCCTCCTCTGGAGAAATTAAGGGATTAATGAGAAATAACCTTAATGAGGTATCAGAAGACATCCTCTACGAAGATGAGAAGATGCAATCCCTATCTTACAAGACCTATCTCCCACGGAATCTAGCCATGGGAAGGGTATTGCCTCTAAATGTCTATAACCAGGTGGACGAACTTCAGCTCACATTCCTTAAGCAACCTGGATGGCCAGCCATGATGAGCTCCGAGGACGTATGTACCCAAATGTGGTGAGGGCCTTCTATTCACAAATCGAAAGGTTCACCAACAAAGGGGTCAAGAGCACGATTGCTGATCAGCCAATCCGCTTCTCCTCCTCTGACATCAACAAAATTTTCAAGACCTTGAATGGTGGTGCAGTCATCGCCGACGACCCAGAATGGGTCAAGGAGGTAGATGACTCAGAAGAAGAAGTGGTGACACTTCTGACTGGTAGCAACAGTCTACCACTCAAGGGCGTAAAGGTGCCTCATCTTACGCAAGAGGGCAGAATCATCTTTTCAGTTGTTCAACATACCCTTCTCCCTCGGATTGGAGACATGGGGAACGTCACCACCATGGATGCATGCCTACTGTACCACCTGCTGAAGAAGGAAAGAGTGGATTTTGGAAGAATGGTGCTCAACTACATGATGCACCAAGCTCATCCTAAGAGGGCTCTCACAAGTCTACCTTACGGAAGCCTTCTGACCAGAATCCTCGACCATCTCTCCTTCCCACTTGAAGACTACGAATATGTCTTCAACCACAGCAAGTTCACCATGGTCACCTTCAACAACATCAAGAAGAAGAAGGAGGAAGCAAAGCCTTCTAAGGGAGCTGCTGGTCCCATCCAGCCCTCTAAGGCTGAAAAAGGAAAGCAAAAGGTTTCCGATCCTTCAGAAAAGAAGAAGAAGAAGCAAAAGGTGACTCATCCTTCTCCAACAAGGGTGACAAGGAGTATGGCTTCTGAGGAAGCTCAGAAGACTCCTCAGAAGGAACCCGAGGTTGTTGAGGCTGCTGCAGACTCAGAAGAAACAACGTATGAGCAACCCATGACCAGAAAGAGGAAAACACCTCCAACTCTCCAAGTCCCAGACGTGCCACCAGAAGGGAAAAAGAAACGTGGTCGTTTGGTAAAAGCTTACTCTAATACTCCACCTTCCTTTCTTAAATCTTCTTCTACTTCAATTCCTGTTTCTGATTCTGTTTCTGGTCTTAAACCCACCAAATTTAAAACTAAACTCCTGCATTCCTTGAATTATCAGGGAAAGTCTCACAAAGGAGTGGGGATAAAAACCACTAAGAAACAGAGCCCGCCGAAGCCGACGGGTAAAGAAATTATAGCAGTTGCTGCTGCTGCCACTAACACCACTACTGCTGCTGCTGCTGCTGTTGAAGAAGAAGCAGAAGCTTCTCATCACTCCTCCCCCTCTGGGAATGTTTCTCCTCCCAGAGAAAACGTTCAGGGGCATGGAGGAAATGTTGCTGATTCCGCTTCTGAGGAAGAAGATGCGACAAGCTTCCGCATTGAGCATCGCACTCCAGATGCTGGAAGCTCCAAGAAAGTGCCCCAGAAGAAGCCATCTGAGGTTTCTATGGTGGAACTCTCTGAGGCAACCACAACTGAGGCTGCTGCTGTGAATGCTGAGTCACTGGCTCAGACAATGCTTGATGTCCAGAAGGAACTGGATCAACCCTCTGAGACTCCAGAAGCTGCTCAGATGCAACCACCAACAACAACTACAGCATGAGGAAGCCTTACTGAACCAACTTCTGAGGTGGTCCTCTCTCTTCTGAGATCCCTCCGAACATGAGAAACTCATGTCTCAACACATGATGTAGTGCCAGAGACCACCAGCACTGGCTCAGCTCAGAGTGGGCGCTGACGCTACCATGGCTGCCGGCGTTGCAGTAGTTGAGGCATTTGTTGCCCACAGTTCCTTAGAAGGAACTCTATCTGAGAAGGACCCTCAGCAGAACCAGAGGTTCCTCCTCTAGATAAACAGAGGTTCCTCCTACATCCTTTGATCAACAAGGTCCTACCTTCTCGATTACGGACTCGATGATTGGTTCCAGCTTTCAGCTGGGAAGAATGGTAGTCACCTCACCCTCTGTGCAATTTCGGCCTTTCTTTGGTCGAACTGAGAAGTTGAAAGGCAGTGAAGCCATACATAGCCAGATCTCAACTTTCAATCTCTCCGAAGATGCTCAGACTTCTGGTACTATGGAGCAAACATCAGCTCGGCAACCTTCTGATCTAGACCTTGCTCTAGTTTCTGAGGACAATCAGAGGCAGCCTTCTATTGAACTCACTGCTATGAAGACAAAGCTGTCCAAGAGAAGAACTTCCTGAATATCAACAGAGGATATCATCGATGAGGTACTTGAGGCTGAAGTCTCTCCGCCTCCTCCATCTCAACCCTCATCTTCTCAACAGCCTTCCACTTCCTCTGAAACTACCTCCAGAATGCGCTCCGAATGCGACTCAGAGCGAGATTCTCATGGAGATATGCCAGCTGCTACGTTACATTGCCAGAAGGCATAGTTCTAAGTCAATGATGGCGTTTATGTCTTAGCCACCCTTTTTGATGTAACAAAGGGGGAGTAGATAAATGATAAAATTTTGTACATTGGCTATACGTAAACACTAGGTTAGACTTAGGGGAGCAACAACTTAGGGGGAGCCAAATATTTTGTATCTCTACAAAACCATCAATGAAAAATCATTATTTTGGCATCTCATGTTTACTTAATTTTATGCTTATTTTTATTATTTGGCATCTCTTGATTTACTTAGCCTGGTATTTCTGAATTTCATACATATATTCATCATGAAATACACGCTATGTAATTGATAATCTCAAACAGTGATCATACATTGCATACTTTAACTGTTGATTATCACAGCCTTCTAAGAAAATAACGAAGCCTCTCTCAAAAGCTAAGTAGTTTCTAAGAAAGCAAAAGTGCATTCTGAATAAGTTGTGAACTTACTCAGAAACACTTCTGAACTTAAGCAAAATTATTATCTTAAGACTTAAGTTGCTATCATCAAAAAGGGGGAGATTGTAAGCTCCAGAACCCTTCTGAAAGAATTAGGCATAATTCTCTTAGAGTTATGAAAGTTTTAATGATAACAAGGTAAGCCATAAGTATAAAAATTTTACTTAAGGATTTGCTAATATGTGCGCTAAGTGTCTCAGAAAGCTTTAAATTCTTGCAATACCATGAGTAAAGACCAAGACAAAACATCAAGTAACCTCAAGATCAATTGATAAAGTCATAGCGCCAAAGATATCAGAAAGGATGTCTCAGAGCGCAGAAGGTGAAAACATGTTTCTGAGGAAAGAACACTGTCGCCTCAGAAGGGTCTCAGAAGACCTTGCGACTAGTATTCTCAGAAGGTCTTCCCTCAGAAGGTTCGCCTCAGAAGTCCGTACAACTCTCAGAAATTGGACTCAGAAGCAACCAAGTGTCTGGACTCAAAAGGATCGCAAGCAGTCTCAGAAAGCTCGCTACAACTAGCTAAGGAAGTGGGAACACGCGCACTGTGCAGTTCTGAAAAGTCCTCATTTCGCACTGACTGTAGCAGGAGCCGTTCTGAAAAGGACACAGCCACATAAGCAAAGTGAAAGCTTCTAATTTCGCGGCTCTTTGATGCCTATGTATATGAGTTCAATTCCAGAGCAATGTGACGAAATTCTTGCGCTAAAAACTCTTGATTAAACGTGCAAAAACTCTGCTGAATTGAAAATCATCTGCGAAAACTTAGAACTTCTCAGAAAGACAATTTTACGAAATTGTTCTTCTAACTTTGCGAAAATCTTCTAGTTCATTATTGGTGTAAATCCTTACCTTGTGTAAGTTATTTCTAGAAGTCTACTAAGTGTAAAACTAGGTTGTAACTTATTCTTGTAGTTGTTTTCGATCAAATCAAACTTTCGAAAAACGCTAAGTCCTTCTTTGTGTGAAGGCAGTTTAAGTCCTCTGGTGTTTGAGGCAAAGTTCAAAGTCCTTAAGTGATTAAGCAAGGAAGTCCTCAGTTGTGAGGCAAGGAAGTCCTCAGTTGTGAGGCAAGGAAGTCCTCAGTGTGAGGCAGGAAGTCCTTAAGTGTTTAAGGCAAAGAAGTCCTCTAGTGTTGGAGGCAAGGAAGTCCTCTAGTGTGAGGCAAGGAAATCCACTTCGGGCTGTGAAGTGGTGGAAGTCCTTTACTTGGTAAAGGCAGTGTTGTCTGGGAAGGCACTTTAAGAAGAATATCTAAGAACTCTCAACTGAAGGTTGAGGACTGGAGTAGGTTGTTATAACCGAACCAGTATAAAATTCTTTGTGTTAAGCTTTTCTCCCTTGCTCTTACTTGCATAAATCTTTGAGAAAAACTCTACCACATTTTAATTAAGAAGTCTCGTGAAAACTTATTGATTAAAATCAGAAAGCGTTTAAGAAATTATAACGTAAACTCATTTTCTTAAGACTGCTCAGAAAGGAACTTTCTCAGAAAGACTAAGTGCTCAGAAACTTAATCTTCTCAGAAAGCAATTTCCGCTGCAAACTCTTAAATCTACCTTCTGAGTAAAAACGACTTTCTAAGTAAAAGTTTTAAGAAGTAATTTTTAAAACTTGCACGATTCAACCCCCCCTTCTCGTGGACACATACACTTTCAGGTTTTGGTGTAGTGGTTGGCTTTGGTTACCCCACCTAAAATTTGGGTGATTTTTCCAGGAAGGGTTATAAGTGTTACCAAATTGAGAATGCCCTTGATTAGGAAAGTTTGTGGCTGCCACTGTTGCGTATTCCTCGTTCAGTTGAGGGCACACATCTGTAGGGTGATCACTAGCACAAATCCCGCATACCTGGACTACTGGTGGAGGTGTTGGAGTGAAGTAGATGCTACCACCTTCTGTTGACTTATCAGAGCAAGTTCTTTAATAGCAGTTGTCATCTCTGCCAATTGCTTCTCCAATGATTTCTGATCATAAGAGCCAACTTCATGTACCCCTCTTGCATTGGGAGTATCACGGGTTCCGAACTGCTGATGTTGGAAGCTATGTTTCTATCAGCTCCATAGCCTCTGCCAGAGTCTTGTTCATCAATGCTCCCCCACTTGAGTAATCAATAGTACGCCTATCTGCAACGCACAACCCCTCATAGAAAATTGGATGAGGTTGGCGTCAGATATCTGATGAGAAGGCAGCTTGAGACCAATCTATTGAAACGCTCCCAATATTCATAGAGCGTTTCCCCTTGTAGCTGTTGTATGCTGCAGATGGCTTTCCTAATTGCTCCCGCTCTTGAAGCAGGAAGTACTTTTCCAGAAACATCCTTTTGAGATCATTCATGAGTTCACCGCCCCATTGGTAGATTCATGAGCCATGTTTTAGCTGCACCCTCCAAAGAGAAGGTGAAGGCACGAGTTAACAGCATCAACACCAGCCCCATGTGGCCGTAGTGTATCACACACATAATGGAATTCTTTTAGATGTTGGTGGGGTCCTCACCGGAAAGCCCATGGAATTTGGGAGCCGATGGAGAGTTCCCCTTTTATTTCAAAATCCCCATCCACCTCTGGGTATATGATGCCCAAGGGTGGTTGATTCAGATCAGGAGCAATGAGCTCCCTCAGAGTAAGATTTCTCCTCGCAGCCATAGGCGTAACAGTAAGAGGATCAGTTGGTGTATCGGTGGTGTTGCAAAAACACTCTCAGGAAACACACGGGTATGACCACTAACCTCCGCACTACGGGAACGAGTATGAAAGAATTACCTACGTCCTCGCCTTCCCGCCTCGCTCGTCTCAAACCCCGTAAGGTTCTTTCGATTTCAGGGTCGAAAGGGAATAGAGAGCTATCGGGTTGCGAACGAGTCATCCATAGGAATTATAAGAAAGAGGAAGAAGAAGAAAAGTAAAACTTTGAAATTCGTCGACCGCTGGGGCGGTCTACCTACCGCTGGGCGGTCGGTGCGAAAGAAAAAAATAGTTTTAAGAAGATGAAATTTTTTTTTGAAAGAAGAAAAACAATACTAGGATTAAATCAAAAATGCCTAGATTCCCCGCAACGGCGCCAAAATGACAGAGCACCGGAGCGTCATTATTTCCCGGTACTCTCTGGAGCAATTTAGAAAAGGGTTTTGAAAAGGGTTTGTTGCTGAATAATCTCAATACAGCTTGGTAGCAAGTAGTAAGACTACTCAGGTCGTCTCTCAAGAATCTGTGTGGCAATTGTTGACTCAAACTTAGCAATAAGTTAAAAAGGGGGGTTTGAGTTTGGTTTGCAAGAAATTAAATTGGGAAAAGTAAAGGCGATTAAAATAAAGAAATTAAGTGCAAGTGCAAAATAAGTAAATTGGCATGAATTAAAAGTGACTCGAATGTAAAGAGAACAAGATTAAAAACTTGAATTGAAACGAACATAGAAAGTAAAGAGATTGCTGAATAAAAACTTTATATTAAAGAAAACGAGGGAGAGATTCAAGGTTAACTCTCCCTGAAAACAAGGTTTAATGTAAAAGCAACAACTGAAAATAAGGAAGAGTAAAGACAATGAATTAAAACGGGAGCTCAGAACAGTATGTAAAAACTAGGAATAAAGAGTGCCCAAAACAAAGACGGTGAACGGAGAACTGAGAGCTCTGGAAAAGTAAATCCTAAAATTATCAGAGTGCCAGCACCAGAGTGCATACAAGAGCCAGAGGACTGAAAACTAGATAGCTAGACCTAAACACAAAGGATTATTTATAAAAATCCCAACTGCTGCTGTCTTGGGCTGCTGCTGCGCTAGGTCTTCTCGCACACGACCGCCTGGGCGGTCGTCACCACCACCTGGCGGTGGGTCAAAATTCAGCGCGTCTAGGTGTGGAAGTTACGCGCGCATGACTGCCTGGGCGACGCGTTCTCCGCCTGGGCGGTTGGTGCGCTGCTGTGGGCAGTGAGTCAGCTTTCCTTGGTTTCCAGACGCAATTTCCAACATATCTTATGATTACCTGTTCCTGAGAAGCCACAACACTAACAAAAACATATCAAACGCACCAGTGGCAACAATTAGAGTAATTAATACGCAAAATGGTACTAATACTCGAAACGGTAATGCAAATCAAATATTGCGTAAGAATCCAATTTAAGCATGATTGAGAGCATACAATTACTCAAGTTATGAGGAGAAATAAGCATGAAAATACGGTTTATCAAGGGGGTCCATGCGTGATATTAACAAGGTCGTATAGTATAACATGTACTGACGCAACCTCCTTGCCGTCCATATTAGCGCGCTACATGTTTTCTCAATGGCCATGTATCTCGACTCACAATCGTTGAACTTCTTGCTCAAATAGTACACTGCTTGTTCCTTCCTTCCAGACTCATCATGTTGTCCCAAAACCGCGCCCATAGAATCATGTAAGACTGTTAGGTACAAAATAAGGGGTTTCCCTTGTGATGGGGAACCAAAAGCGTGGATTACCAAATAATTTTTTATTTTCTCGAAGGCTTCTTGGCACTTATCATTCCAACGTGTTGGGTTGTCCTTCTTCAGTAGTTTGAATATCGGCTCGCATGTATGTGTCATGTTGGAAATAAACCTTGCAATGTAATTCAGACGATAAACCCCAACAATTTTCCTGACGATAAACCCCAACAATTTTCCTGTAGATGCTCCGAAAGTACATTTTGCGGGATTCAGACGTAGTTTGTACATCCTGAGTCGTTCGAACAACTTTCTAAGTACTGCAACATGGCTTTCTCCTTCTTGTGATTTTGCGACCATGTCATCCACATATACTTCCAATTCCTTATGAATCATATCATGGAAAAGCGTTACCATGGCTCGCTGGTAAGTTGCACCGGCATTCTTTAGTCCAAATGGCATAACTCGATAGCAAAACACCCCCCACTGTGTGATAAATGATGTCTTTTCCTTGTCTTCCTCTGCCATAAGGATCTGGTTATAATCAGAGTACCCATCCATAAAGGAAAAACGATGACTCCTTGCTGTATTGTCGACAAGGACATCGATGTGAGGTAGAGGGAAATTGTCTTTTGGGCTTGCGTTTTTTTAAATCCCTATAGTCTACACACATGCGGACTTTCCCATCCTTTTTCGGTACAGGGACAATGTTTGCTACCCACTTCGGGTAGAGGGGTACTTCTAAAAAGCCAGCATCGAATTGTTTCTTAACCTCCTCTTTGATTTTAAGAGACATCTCTGGACTCATTCGTCGTAGCTTTTGTAGTTTGGGCTCAAACCCCTAGCATGAGAGACAATTTCAGGATCTAACCCTGGCATGTCCTCGTAAGACCAAGCAAAGACATCCAAGTACTCCTTAAACAACGCGACCATTTCTTCTCTTTCCGGGTTGTCAACAATTTTAACTTCCCTTTTGTTTTCGTCGTTCCCTAAATTAATAGTTTCGACAACCTCATCATGTGGATTTATACCCTCTTCCATTGAGTTTATTATTTTAACAAATTGTTGACATAATTTAGGGTCTTCTTCTTGTTCCCGTTCATTTAAGTCCGTTGTAACGCAATAATCAAATAATGGGTTTTCGCAATTGTTCGTAATGGAAAGAGATCCGATCGAAGAGGAATCCCTGGAATAAAATAAGGGATGAAATAAACACGGAAGGCAATAAAAGAAAATGGATTGTCAAATGAAATCACGCGTAATCATACATTAATCAAAAGTACAAGTCAAAATGTAAAAGCGTTCATACTCAAAGCAAAGTAAATCATTTAACGGTTCAGATTCCCAATTGTCTAATCTTCCGAATCTTGGCTGGGGGTGATCTGTCAAGCAGAATTTGAAGCCTTTTGTATGACATTTACAGTATCTTCTTCTCCTACCATCGATGGTGGCAGGAATGTCTCGCTGATGTGCGGGATCCTTCTGATTTCCAATGGCGACTTTTCCTTTCCATCAAACCCTAACCCAAGTTTCCCCGGATTTTCAGCCAATGAAATTGCATGCTTGATCCCTTGCAGACGACTCCCTAACCCTTTTCCTTCTTTGAAGCCATTTTTCTGCATCATTTTGATGACCACATCGTTTATCTTCATCTTGTCATGTTCTACTATCTCAAGGTTTTGTAATGAGCTATCAGGAGCATCTACTGCACAGTCAATGTAAGGGATTGTCACAGGTTTAGCAAGAAGCATCGCTTCTTCCCCTTTTACGGTTACTAGTCTTCCGTTGTTTATATACTTCAGCCTTTGATGCACTATAGATGGGATTGCACCAGCTTAATGAATCCAAGGTCTCCCCAGTATCATCGTGTAGTCTAGCTCAATATCCATTACATCGAACTGAGTATTGAAGATAGTAGGACCTATCTCCAATTGAAGATGAATGTCGCCCATGAATTCTCTAGCTGAGCCATCGAACACTTTTGCAATGGTCCCTTTTGGTTCGATCTTTGACGGATCCACAGATAGTTGTTGGAGCGTGGAGTAAGGGAGAACATTGAAGGTGGATCCCGAGTCCACTAATACCTTTGCCACGATATAGCCTTGACACTTCAGGGTGATATGCAGTGCCTTTGGACGCCCAACCTTGCAAGGAAATATTTCTTCATCTGTGAAAGCTATAGTGTTTGCAGCCTTAATTGCATTCACTATCCCTTCTACCTTTTCTGGGGTGATGTCTTTGGGCACAAAAGCCTCATTCAGGACCCGTTTCAGTGCATTGCAGTGTGCATCTGATGTCATGATTAGAAAGAATAGCGAGATTCTTGCAAGCGTCTTGTTCAATTGTTCTTCCACATCATACTCACTTTGTTTCACTATTTTGAGAAATTCTTCATGCTCATCTTCCGAATTTTGCTTTTTCTCCTCTTCAATTGGTTTTGTTTGGGGAACAACTAGTTTCTCTGGAGTGTAGAATCGTCCACTCCGAGTAATTCCTGCGACGTCGGCCGTTATTACAATTACTTCTGCGTCAAGTTCTTCATTGTTTCTGGGTCCTTTCTCAATTCTATTTGCTTGACTACAAAGTGAGCTGTTTATCCCATATACTGGCACTGATTTTGGAGTGCTAGGTTTGACTGTTGTTTCATAGTTCCAAGGGACCGCGTGATTACTATGGTAAGGTAAAGGACTCACTGCACGTGGAAAGACCTTGTAGATTGGGGTGGTTGATTTAATCATATGGACGCCTTCCTCCTTTTTCCGCTTGATGGGCACCTCAAGTACTCCTAGCTTGATCATCTTTTTGATAAAGAGCTTGAGTGCGGGACAATTCTCAAGATGATGTATGCCTTCATCATTTGAGCAACCGCAAAACAAGCCTATATCATTGGTGTTTATGGTCTTTCGACTGTCTTTGCCTTCCATGACTATCTCGTAGCCTGATCGCCTCAAAGCTTCCACAATTTCTCTAACAGTGAACTTGGTATCCCCTATTGTTCTGTTCGTGTCGCTCTCCTCATTGATGGCATTTATTTGCCCTCCGGCATGAGGGGAAATGGGCTATTCTTTGCACTTGGTATTTGGATCTCCTCTAATTTAATGGCATTAGTATCAATTAATTGCCAGATTGCACGTCGAAAACCATAACATTCATCGATAGAATGTCCAGGAAAATTAGAGTGATATTCGCACGTCTTGGTTGGATTATACCGCTTGGGGTATGGTGGTCCTTGTATCCTTCCTGGCATTGGCTTTATTAAATCGTCCTTACATAAGCATTTGAAAAGTTCACTTTTGTCCATATGGAAATCAGGTAATGGTCGATTCTCCATTCTTCGGGTATTGTTGTTGGTATTAGTCCCTGTTTGGGCTGCATGGGAATTGATTGGTTGGTAGCTTGGTTGTTGTGTTTGATAAGGTCTTGGCATGGTGAATGTGTTTATTT